>JAECUM010030050.1:0-21215 GCA_016617855.1 Megalonaias nervosa
ATTACAGTATAGAATCATGGAATAGTTACATAAAGTATAACTAATACAAACATTACAGTATAGAATCATGGAATAGTTACATAAAGTATAACTAATACAAACATTACACTATAGAATCATGGAATAGTTACATGAAGTATAGCTAATACTAACATTACAGAATTCAACAATATTGGAACTGAACTATACTCACGGATTGCACGAGATTATCAAGAATGTCAAAACATAGAGAGCTCTCGGAACTGGAAATATACTTCGACACGAAACGAGTGGAAAAAAATGAAGATTCCTTTTTGGAGTGCTCATACAAGCAAGAAATTCAATAAATTATTATGAGGGATATACCTGTGGATAAAAGACCCAGTATGACAAGTGTATTGATAGCGATGGGAATACAAGTCAAAGATTCTATCCAACTAACGGACGCGCTAAACAGAAAAGGAGACGATAGATACATATTACGACCAAAGGGAAATGCCCCAATACTCCCCTATGGAAAAATGGAAATTGGAGGACAAACCGTTATCATAAGAGAACCAGCACCATTCTTACGAAGAATAAAGAAAAGAACAGCTGAACTACCCATAACAGATATTCCAGTGGAGATACCATTGGAAGCTACAGTCAAAAAATTTGAAACAAAGTTCCAGACAAAGGTTACGAAAGCAAGAATGGACACTCATCCAGGATTCCAAATTAAGAATTGAGTAAGAATCCTAGAAATAGGGAAGGTAAAATCAAGGCAATGAAGAAAGTTTTCTTTCTACATGGATTCATAGCCAAAACATGGTACAAAGGCTGTATACATCACAGGAAATGTACAAAATGTGGTAACGTAGGATACACACCCAAGAAATGTCCAACAATTCAGGAACAAAAGGAAAGGACAATACAAATTAGTGAAAACATATCTCCCAGCTGAATGATACACAAGAGACACAAGAGGAAGAAAATAAACCAGTACCTAAACCACGGAACAAAGGCAGAGGAAAATAAGAACCATTACAAATAAGGGAAAATAAGCAACAACAAGAAGTACAAATCCAAATGAAAAATCCATCCCAATATCAAGGACTACAAGAACAACAAAAACAACAAAAGAACCAGACAACACATCAAACAACAACAAAAGGATACAATGAAAAACAACCAGATCTACCCAAAGGGATATAAGAACAACAACAACAACAAACAGAGAGACAACAAAGACAAAAAGAAAAGAAAGGAAAACAAAATGTAAAACAAAACGCTGAATATGTCGCAAGGACAGAACAAGCAGGACAGACAAATGAAAGGAGAAAAAGAGAAAAGAAAATCCGAAGAGCTTTAAATCCAGAATTCCAAACTGACAAATCACAAACAACTTCTGAAAAAAGTGAAAGGAAAAGGAAAATCAGAGAAAAATACAAACTGACATATGATGAGGAGCTCGGAGAAACAGAATATGAAATACAAGACAATGACGATCAATCCTAAATTGTACCAAAAAAACCCAACACCCCCCCCCAAAAAAAAAATATACCAGGAAAATTTCGGCCCACGCATAGGCTGGTATAATAATAATAATAATAATAATAATAATAATAAAATCCAAATGGACAAAACTTTATAGCACACACAAAACATGAAAACTGCCCTTAAATATTTAATAGTAAAGAAAAATACACAAACATTAACTGTAAAGAATATAGCACTCTATCAAACATATAAGCCTTCGGGTAATTTAATAACACATAAGCCTTCAGGTAATCATAAAGTTGGGGGGGGGGGGTCGACTCGAATGGTTTGAAAAGATCAGGAGAGGAATTCCCCCTCCTCCCCCCCCCCCCAAACAAAAGAAAAGCCAAGTGCACAAGAGAGCATGCGTTCTCCATATTTTTATGTCTTTCACCTACAATGATTAGCTGTGTGGAACGATCGTTTTAAATATAAATGAGCTGCAAGGAATACTCGTCTAAGTTCGGCTATTGGTCTTGGAAGTGATACTAGCTTTAACACTATCAAATCATACTATTATGGAACACAATTTTATGTAACTAATCCAGATAATATTCGTCTTTCATAATTGTAACATAAAATAACATTTGGCCTTTTAATAATAAGTTTCATGGGGGGGGGATGGAAATGGCTGGGTTTTCTCTCTGCAGCAGGTATTTTGTTCTGCTTTCTTTTTTAAATATGGAAACAATAATCGGAATATTTCGGACTCGTTCCTAATGCACTTACTTATCGCCGTACAGAAATCTTTTCTGTTCTGGCCGCACGCTGCCGAGCGAATAGTTTTTCCATGAAATTCGCAGCGTTGTAGCAAGTGGTATTATTATCCTTCTAAAAGGAGGTAAACCCCTGTGAAGAGCATGAGACAACACCGCCTGTCTTGTAGATAGATGCAGTTGCCAAAGCACTCAGTCATAAAGAAATGATTACATACGTATGTTACCGCTAACCATTTGGCGTCAAGTTAGATTGCGAGTCAGATGATGTACTTTGGTGCACACTGCTTCAGTGGTACAAAAATGGGCCAAGATAAAATAAAACCGTTTAACACAGCTGTAACTTAATTGTATTTTATGTTTGGTAACTGCAACTCTGCATCGCCATTCCAAGGGCTGGGTTCAATGATTATATTGATACTATATGTCCTAAATCTCTTTAAAATCGGCAATAATAGTTAGAAATTATTATCGCTAGAGAGTGTTAAGTTTCTTACTCAGCAAGAACTGAACATATTACAGGCATGGCCTCTGCAAGGGTATTTTGTGCCCTATGCGAATCTTCCACCTTGTCCCCACCCCGGGGGCATCGCTTATTATAAACTGGTCGTTAGTATTAATACACGTCGGCTTGATAATTTACTAAATGCATTATTTAGTTTACATATTTAATGACAATAGATGAACAGCCTGACAGTGTACCTCGTTTTTGGCGTTCCCCCCTTCCTCAATCTTGGCGCCTTAGGCGGCCCCTAGTTTGCCATTGAGTTAAACCGGTCCTGGCTACAGAGCACACTATCAAACTAAATTCTTATAACAAACATACCATAATGTTGAAAATTCAATATCTTTTAATTTCTAAATACTCATGACACAACATTGAAAATTCTGGATGTGTGCTTTTAGTTGGTATACCGATAAAAGCATGTGATCCGCGGCATTTTCTTTTAAGCCATATGTACTTTATATATGTGCCAACCGTTCGGCACCTACGAAATTAAAACATTGCTTTCATTATTTGGGGTTCCGAAACCAAATTAGTAAAAACACAAACGAAAACCGTTTGGCAAGATAATTTTATTTAGTTTTTACTACTCGTGATCAAATCATGGCCGACAAAGCCCGTATATCCCGTATTTCCCATTTCTAGACTGCTTATAATGTCTTTGTCTTACTCTACCGTAAGTCATATAGCTTCGCTTTTGTTAAGAAAACCAAATAAATTACCAAACAAACCAACAAAACAAACAAAGAAACCAACAAAATAAACAAGCAACACGATTAATGGGTGATCGGTACTCAGACACTCAAACCCAATTCATCAGACTGTGTTACGTCTGTAATGAGCATTATCTATCACCTGGAACTAGAATTACACGATTCCATCCTAAGCTATCGCCTGTTAAATGCAAGTGTCAAAAACAATGCGGCTGGTAAACCTCTTACTCCAAATCATACCCGCCAGACAAAATTAAAGAAGTCAAGTATCGTATGTCACTATTTAGATATTACGCTACAATCCATATATGCATTACTACAAGGCATGACTTTATCTAAGTTGTGAGAAAGTTAAACCATACCCATTTTGTTTCATTTATAGCAAGTAAAATATGTTTAATGATTTTATGTGTAATACTCTATGTATTATACTCAGATTATTCCCTTTTACGGTTGGTTTTATTTTTTCCTTTTTGGGGTTAGTTTTATTTCTTCCCTTTTGGGGTTAGTTGTATTTATTCCCTTTTGGGGTTGGTTTTCTAGATAACGTAACCTTGCAAACTGATAGGATATTGAACAAACGCGAAGCTACACACTTTGACAGAAATTATACAGTCAAGTAGCCTCAAAAGTTTTCTCAGACATATACCCTTCTTTTTGAGCGTATTTGTGGTGCCCACGCATGGCACATATATTTCCAACGTAAATAAGGAATATTGTTTGTTCTGCCATAATAGTGACATTTTTAAACCTCCAGAAAAACATAATCTAAAAAAGTCAAAGTTTTCGGTTGCGCAGTTTTAAGCCCTTAAACTATGCACACATAGAGAGCACGATGATTGTGAAGTTTTTAAGGCCAAAATCTATACACACTATACATTAGTTGTACAGTTTAAAGCCAAAAGTATGTGTACATGGAAAGCACGATGGATGTACAGTTTTTGAGGCCAAAATATATTCAAACAATGAGAGCACAACGGTTTTACACTTTTAAACCCAAAAGTATGCACACATGGAGAGCACGATGTTTGTACAGTTTTTGAGGCCAAAAAGTATGTACACATGGAGAGTACGATGTTGTACAGTTTTTGAGGCCAGAGAGTATGCACACATGGAGAGTACGTACGATGCAGTTATGATTATGAGGCCCGCAGATAAGCAACATTTCACAAAATGAAAGCAAAGTTTTCTAAGTCTACAAATACGGAAGACAACTAAATAATACGTACATACTTCGTTCTACACGTATGAACAAAGTTAAACTGGTCTACACGTATGAATAAGGTTAAACTGGTCTACACGTATGAATAAGGATAAACTGGTCTACACGTATGAACAAAGTTAAACTGGTCTACACGTATGAACAAGGTTAAACTGGTCTACACGTATGAATAAGGATAAACTGTTCTACACGTATGAACAAAGTTAAACTGGTCTATACGTATGAATAAGGTTAAACTGGTCTACACGTATGAACAAGGTTAAACTGGTCTACACGTATGAATACGGTTAAACTGGTCTACACGTATCAACAAGGTCAAACCGGTCTACACCTATGAATAAGGTTAAACTGGTCTAAACGTATGAACAAGGTTAAACTGGTCTACACGTATGAGCAAAGTTAAACTGGCCTACACGTATAAGGATAAACTGGTCTACACGTATGAACAAGGTTAAAATGGTCTACACGTATGAATAAGGTTAAACTGATCTACACGTATGAATAAGGTTAAACTGGTCTAAACGTATGAACAAGGTCAAACTCGATCAGTTGCTTACATATAAGTTGGCCACCTGAAATTATATGCATTTAATTTAAGCACAAAGGTCAAATAAAATAAAATAAAAAGCCATCAAATGATTTATGATATGGTATCAATGGATAAAAAACATGGTGTTATTCGTCAGTATTTTAAAAGAATGCAATTTTCTTCTATCAGAAGTCGTAGTACTGTCATATAGGACGGTTTGCAGTGTTTGTAACATTAAATTCAGCCTTTATACGTAAGTTTAAAACACATATTAACAGATGCATCGCAGATATGTGATAAATCTATCCCTAATTAGTGGAGTAACATTGTGGTGTGTTGCGTTATTTCATCCTTTAAAAAGCTTGTGAAATCTAACTCTCACCCGCTACTGCATGCTTATTTATGAAAATTCATTTGTGATTTATGTGTCTCTTGTATGCATTTTGCCATGTAAATAAACTTATTTTTTAGCATTAAAATCATTTTAATTTGTGAATGATTTTAATTTACGATAATATACAAAACCTCTTTTGAAAGAAAACATTTGAAAGCGGTTATATCCAATGATTCTAATTTATAACATTATATTTCGAAACATTTCTTACTTGTGCGCACACTGAGGTAGTGTCTATCTAAATTCTAATTGAAACTGCCTTACTGGCCTGTCAGAAATTTAAAAAAAATAATACTTCTGAGACGCTGGAGTTTGCGTAAAAGATATTTCGCACTTAGTAAACGTCACCCAATAACATACATTAAGAGTGCGGTAAAAGGGTAAGAAAAGCCATTTTGTCTCTGATGCATCTGTTTCCGAGATGTAAATGCGATGCTGCAGTTGCCTGGGGCAATTTTGATTGCGTAAATTGGAGTAGTAAACAAGCGATAAGATAATTTTTTTGGACCGGATTTCGAGTAAAATAAATCATAAAGTGTGTGATTTCATTTCAGTGTGTTGTTCTTATGATTGAAGAACACAGCCACTTGATACAACGTCTTAGTAATTCCAGCTTATCGTAGAATCAACTCCAACCGCTCACATGACGTCAGTACCGTACGTATCTCCTCCATACGGCTTCAGTAAGAACATGTTAGAATTTATCAAACTGGTTCTCTTCAAATTGTGCAATATCATACCAATGTGAACAGAGAAAAGCGATTTTTAAAAATTTTCTTTCCGATATGATTGTGAGAAACAAAGATAGTTCGAAATCAACGGCAACTTGTTATGCTGTACGATACAATTTGTAAGGTGATACTGACAGATCTGGCGAATAAACAAACTGTTGTACGCATGCGCATCAATATATACTGATAGGGAGCTTTATAACACTGGGTCACAGAGCTAACAACATTTGATCAAGCCAAGTGGAAGGGAAGTGTAGCTGATCTATATACCACGATGAAACTGCCAAACGTTGCACCATTTGCTGTATTTATTTTTATCACGGAACTCTGTCACGGCCAAGTAAGTGGCTTACTGTCTGTATGTCTTTATAAATGCATGTATGTTATATACATACGAACACTCGCGTGCAAATGTATTCTGTCAAAGCTTCGGATATTTTTCAACATTCGAATTTATGTGATATACTATTTTGAATTCAACTACTGATCAAGTTTTTGCATTGTATCTGAAATACATGTTTAGTTTTGCGAAATGTATAGGTTAAAAGCACTTGTCAGATTACATCTCCCTGGTAGTACAGTTGTTACTGTTCCGTGTGAATGTCTGTGAAACATGGTGTGAATAATTTTCTGTGTCAAAGAGCAAGTAACCTCTTTTTGTCTAAAGACGCTGAAAAATCATCTATGTAATTCTTACTTATCTCTGATTTTACAGTCATAGCTTGTATTATATGATTTTCGTAAGAAGATGCATTTCTTGGTGTTTTAAATAAATTAGACGTTAGTTACTCGGAAATCACGTTTGAATCAGAAAGGTGTTCCGGCTCGTCAAAAAATGTAAGGTTACAGAAGACCACATCAGATCTACACTTTGAGGCAGAATATCTTCCAAGAGGTAAAACATATAGGCACCTTGTGTGCCTAGTCTTTGGTAGGGTCGCCTTGCGTTCAAATGCTAGTTTGTTTTACTATTCAATGCCAAATATTTCTCTACCCGCGGTAAAAATAATGATGCGGTCGCTCTCCATCATCTATATTTCTTACTTTAGGAAATGAATAACAACATAGAAGAATGGCACAGATACGAGAATGACAAGGACATGATGAGCAATTGCATATAAAACTCGGGACCTCGTGCATACCAAACCAAGAATATACTGGGGCATTACCCGATTACGAATGGTTACATCCATTCTGCGACCGCTAGTCTCTCTCTCTCTCTACTCCCGCATCCCCATCGGGAGAAATGCGATATGGTCCTCTTCTACTGATTAAGTGGTTGTCTTAAATACATCCTGTTAGCTCGAATAACACATTCGGCATGCAGGTCATTAAGCTCCAATTTTAAGATCAAACTTGTCCGCCATGTGCCAAACTCTCACACATGTTACGTCATCCTAATCTGGCTGGCATTATCTAAAGCTATATTAGTGAGCCATTTATTCTCGAACTCGGCATAGATCTGAGGTACAGACTACAATTTTCCAGTCTGAGATGTAGGATAAATATTACATCTAAGGGATTAACAGTTACATAACGACACAACCAGTACCGTGAAGTAACATAGCGGAATAATTTTTAGGAAATTATATCATTTAACATCGTTTCGTTAGTTAGCCTTATTCTAAAATAAAAAAAAAAATACTAAACATATAAATGATAATAAGCACTAAATTGCAATTTGATGCAAAATCTATGTTAATTTCCAGCAGAAAATATTGCAACTTACGTCATATAATTTCTGTAGAATTCGGGATCATTCAGTTCACCAGTGTATGGGAGTTCTCTTCCTAGTAAGTGCTGAACACATTTGTTGTCAGATATATTATGAAGATATGTACAAATTATATTATCAAAATTGTTGATAATATGCGACCAAAATAGATCCCTTATTCTTTGTATTTTTGAAAACGATATAAGAATATGAACAATAACGTCAGTGTACGCAGTATCGCAATGTTGGCAAGTATGAAGTGTCATACTTTATGGAGTTACCAGACACATATATGAAGTATCATACTCTATTGAATGACTAGACACATGTATGAAGTATACTATACTGAGTGACCAAACTCATGTATGAAGTATCAGACCGTATTGAGTGATCAGACACATGTATGAGGTATACCATATGGAATGACCAGATACACATATGAAGCATACTATACTGAGTGACCAGACACATGTATGAAGTATCATACTCAATTGAGTGACTAGACACATGTATGAAGTATACTATACTGAGTGACCAGACACATGTATAAAGTATACTAATATGGAGTTACCAGACACATATATGAAGTATCATACTCTATTGAATGACTAGACACATGTATGAAGTATACTATACTGAGTGACCAGACACATGTATGATGTATCATACCGTATTGATTGACGAGACACATGTATGATGTATACTATATGGAGTGACCAGATACATGTATGAAGTATACCATATGGAGTGACCAGACACATGTATGAAGTATTATACTGAGTGACCAGATACATGTATAAAATATACTATATGAAGTGACCAGATACATGTATGAAGTATACTATATGGAGTGACCAGACACATATATGAGGCATCATATTATACTGAGCGAGCACATACGTGTATGAAGTATACTATATGGAGTTACCAGACACATGTTTGAAGTATCATACTGTACTGAGTGAAACAGAATGGTGGGTTTAATCCAATTATGTTTTTTTTTTTTGAATCGTTAAAACATGTTCATGATGTGATTGTTCTCATATTAATTCATAGTGTTCCATATAATGTGGTTGTATTCCTTCTTAGCCAGGAATGTGTTACCTTGTACAAAAATATAAATGGATCTGTGAGGATTGTTATTGTTGGGGTGGGGTGCTCCCAATGTTTTATTAAACTATTATAGAAGTCCCACCCAGGCTCTATTTTGCTGGAAGTTAAATTTAGTGAAAGATAGATATAAAGCTCCGTGCAGTGTGAGATTGATTTCCACCTGTCCTTTTATTTCTACTCATCTTTTGTATCCTTTCTCTCTCTTATTTCTCCCACTTCCGTCTTCCCTTCCTCCTCGACGTTTCTCCAAATTCGTTTTACTCCTCCTCCTCGACTTTCTCTAGACTCAGTCTCCTCCTCGACTTTCTCTAGACTCAGTCTCCTCCTCCACTTTCTCTAGACTCCTTCTCCTCCTCTTCCACTTTCTCTACCATGACTACTCTTCTGTAGACTTCGACTGTCTCGGCTACATTCTCAATTCCGTCTCCAACTCTTGAAGACTCGGGACCCAATGGAACCCGAAGTTTTGTGTCCCCTAGAAAGCTTCATTTCGAAGCTTTGTCTTTCCTTAGAATCTACTCTAAGTTTTGCCGCCAAATTACGAGTGTCTTCTCTCGGAGTAACCCTATTGATCTGAAATCCCTCTAGGCGAATACTAAATTTTCTCTTACGAGTTCTGAAAGTATCATTCGGGTCGGAATTGTAATCACACCCTGTATCTCAATTCCGATTGGATATTGCAGTGAATCGATTCAATCAAACTTAGCGGACAATGTCCTTCTCTCCGTTCACGACGTGATCTTTGGACTAACCTTTTAACACATAGGTGTGATAACTGCAAGCCTTTGTTTATATGGTATTATCTATCGCCTTTGCCGATTCAAGATTCCGGGTCTCCGGCTGGTCATGTAACCTTGCTTAAGAGCTTAACACTAGCCCGCGGCAATCTTTAGACATCAAACACATGGCGGCGGTAATATTCCCAACACAGGTAGATTATAGCTTATACATGACTGGGGCTTAGCAAACATGACAGGATCTAAAATCGTCTCATATTTTTCAAATGTAAAAATAGTCATGTTGCATGCCTGGCAATGCGATATTTTTACTGTTAAAATTATCCAAACATTGGAAGGTGAATTAAAAATAGTTTAAATATTTTTAAAAAGTTTTCTTCTAAAGTAAAATTTAAATGCATATTTGTAACCTGAAAGCACATGAAACCTTTAAAATGTCTAGTATTTGTTAGATATTAAAGCCAACAATTTTAGGGGAAATAATGTTTACCTTAGCATTCATAAAACAAACCATTTGTCAAAATAATTAATTAATGCGTGTTTTATGACATGCGTTTAAAAATGGTCTTTGTTATAACCGTGTTTTTAAGCAATATTCTGAACAATAATTCATATCAAAGGCTGAAAACATTTTTCCACAAAATCTGACCCTGTCAAAGATTGCAGTGTACAGTAATGACAACATGGCTTTTTCAAGGGAGAAAATCATTTTTCTCTGATAACCTTCAGTCAGCTTCTCGGAAACCTTGCAAGTATAAGTAAACTGTCATCGCTTTGACCGGATATTTATTTATGATAAGAACTCGGATTAAAGTCGATCTTGATCCGCATCCAAAGCAATGGTACTGTCGTTTTGATAAACTTCGGCTGAAAAGAGTGGTATAGAGACAGTAGTGTATTTGGCTGTAGTTGGATCAATTCCAAGGCTTGCTGAGATTCGTATCTTTTAGAAACTACATCTCTCTACTCGACAGTAATATTTACGGCTGTAGCTGCAATAACATTCATTTCGTTTCTTTGTTTTGGGTGGTGGTGGTAGCTAATGTTTCAGGTTTTGTCATATGTTACAAGTCTGTCTGGAAAAAAGTAATACATCAGAAAAAACATACATATATTATTCCAGAGCAGACCACCTAGCCAACATCTAAACAAGGCATATATATATATATATATATATATATATATATATATATATATATATATATATATATATATATATATATACCTAGTTTGTCAAACACATTGACATAGAGACCACCTGTCAGTAGAGACAACAAGGTTTCAGTCCCCACTAAATTTCCCTTTGTAGTTTGCCTGCATATAGCGATCGCCTGCTCAACGCAACCAGCGAACCTTATATTATGGTCTCGTTGAGCCTCATGCTTTGAATGGCGACCTCCAGTGTTTATCAAGAGTGAATGTCTCCTTCACACCTCGTCTGAGTTAACAACCTTTACATTTAAGGACATACTTTTCTATCTGCGATAGATAGATAGATAGATAGATAGATAGATAGATAGATAGATCTCATGATATAATTATTACTTGTATTTTCGCACACTGTAGATAAAGAGATCTTATTTTACCACCGATGCAGATTCGACTTAAGTGTAGAGTAGCTGCAGTTATATGTGTCTGGAATGACTTTGTTACCTCATTGACGGAAAGGTTCTGTTACTGATATACATGTAGTCAGTTTCTGAGTGGGTTCTAAGTACGTGATAAAGAAAATATATAACAAGCAACGAAGGAAATAAGATACATTTGGATGGATCTTTTGATTACAAAATGATTTAGTGCACACGCAGTTTGCTCTTTCCCAGTGGAATGTTTATCTTCGTAGATCCCAAAACTGATGTGAAACAGCTAGCAACATGTGTTGACATTCTGTTCAAACACCAGAAAAGCTTCAAACAAAAATAGAATACTTCTATGTACCGATATAATACTAGTTACGGGGATCAATTTTTGCGAACGGTCAATACTAGTAAACTGCGAAACGGGACAAAAACGCTTTACAAGTTACTTCTTGGTACATTTCCACAGTGATATGTGTGAGGTTAGATTGTATTGCCTCACACTTCTATACATGTAATTCACCGAAACCACGCGGTGACGACATGGAGCTTCGAACAATGGATATCACAACTAAGAGACTTTGCATCAAACTCAACCTGCCTCATATCGATATGTAGACAATTTATATTCTCAGAGAGGAGTTAGCACAGCGTCGGTAACTTTAGTAAGCCGTCAGATGAACCGATTATCCGTTGTTTACGAAATGTCTACTTGCCCCTGCCGCATTGTTTTGGTCGCATCATCTCGAAATATCGCGGCATCAGTATCGGATCTAATTTGGCTTTTTCCTGTGTATGTTGTCTACATCATGGGAGCCTTTGACCTATTCATCAAGGTGCAGCTACGATATTTTGATCACGTGACTATACTGTGTAAGAAATATAAAATACGGTACCCAGTTTTGTAAACATTGCAAATTTGTCTCTTGCGTGTACTTTTTCGAGAGAGAAAAGATACGTGTTGAATGATGTCATGAACGAGAAAACGTTTAAAGTCCTTGTTGGAGGTACGAAACAGCTAGAGGTCGATACAATGTTGCCTCTATTTTCGACCACCTGCCTGATGCGACTACCCATTGCCTCTACAACGATGTTTAAATTAATTCCATGATTTCGAAAGACAATATACTCTGACCTCACGCTCAAACATTATTATCCAGATATCTAAAACGGGGTTTGAAAAGTCGGAGGAAACTTAGACTGGATAACAAAGAACCATGGTTGCATCTAATGTATTGTGGGGTGATAAAAATGTACATTTCTAAAGTTTCGAAAATTATCAGACTGGTAATAGGTTATACGAAGGAAAGACATGGTCTCTATAAATACTGCTACTTTCTATCAACTCGACAGAATAAGAATTACTCTTGTGTTTTGTCTTAAAATGTTTGTTTGCTGTTGAATTACTCTTGTGTTTTGTCTTAAAATGTTTGCTGTTGAATTACTCTTGTGTTTTGTCTTAAAATGTATGTTTGCTGTTTAATTACTCTTGTTTTATGTCTTAAAATGTTTGCTGTTTTGGCAATATTTATGGTCCATGTTTATACGGCACAATGGTATCTTCTTTCAAGCAATATTCATGGTCCTTGTTTATACAGGACAATGATATCTTCTTTCAAGCAATATTTATGGTCCATGTTTATACGGCACAATGGTATCTTCTTTCAAGCAATATTCATGGTCCATGTTTATGCAGCACAATGGTATCTTCATTCAAGCAATATTCACGGTCCATGTTTGTGTAGTATAACGGTATTTTGTATTAAGCAATATTCATGGTCCATGTTTGTGTAGTATAGCAGCATTTAGTTTTAAGCAATATTCACAGTCCATATTTGTGCAGTGTAACGGTATCTTGTTTTAAGCAATATTCACGATCCATGTTTGTAAAGCACAATGGTACCCTATTTTAAGCAATTATTCCTGGCCAACTATTGTTAATTCAAATTTCGTGTGATACCTTAAAATCGCATCAAGGCCGTGTCTCAAATGTCACCGTAAACGTTTTGATACATTGTGTCTGATTTCAATATTAATCCGTTTGCTATCTGCATGTATGTATTCATGCCACTTGATCACAAAAGTGACTGGATTCCCTCTTAGCGGACTACGATGGCACTCTTCTGTCACAATCGTTAGTTTATATGATTATTTTCAGTTTGTTTTCCATTATCGCTATGTTTTTGTATTCGACATGATCAGTTTTCTCTGCAACAATCTGTATGCACTGTAGGTAAGGCTGTACACAAAAAGTCAGCGATCTTACTGTATCTACCAATTTTCACAAATGTTAGAGCTGTGCATTTGTTTTGTGAAATCATTCGATTACTCCAGATTTATCAGTTATCATCTCGGCAACAATTTTTCAAATGAAACTCTCTCTCTCTCTCTCTCTCTCTCTCTCTCTCTCTCTCTCTCTACTACACTTCTTTTGTCAAATCAACAATTTCAGGCACACAGTTGGTAGAACCATTGCTGCTATTTACTGAGAAAAAATGATGTATACTGGATCTCTCTTATCCAACTTTTGCAACAAACAAGTTTTAAATGTATATCTCTGTCTGATTCACTCGGGTATCAAGAACGCATTACTACTCGTAACTTAGGCAGACTTTACATTGCTTTAAGATGGATTTTCTCATGTTTATTTGCAAGTGAGAAATTCACCCATTGTAGAACAGACATAACACTGTAAATCTGCTCTTCAGCGGGTTGTTAACCTCGAGATTTACAGGGTTCATGCAATTTACGAGCGTTTGTATAATGTGTGTCTGTGTGTGTTGTTACGACCCTGTAGTTATATTACATGTGTGTTAAAATTTGAATTCTTTCTAAATCTTTTTATTTCATTTTTATTTCATTTTTATATCATTAAATGTAATTATTATTATGATGATGATTATGTTCGCAGGGTCTGATATTTTGTTAGAAACATCGTGTTTATTTAAAACGTAAATGTGACTCGCGTAAGCACGATTTTTGCATGACGGTTTTTGTCGATTCAAGTAAACAGTCGGAAATAGCTATGTAAATGATTGGTTGTGACCACGGTCATTACTAATAATACTTGTTGACATTCTATACTACGTTGGCGATATTTCGAAATCTCCACGATTTCTTCATGCGTGTACATGAAATGACGTATGAGTTTACTTTAAAATACTCAGGTACCTGCGAACTAGTCTAGAGTCATATTTTAACATCTTAGAGAGTCTCATCATAACATCTTATAGAGTTTCTAAATACCTTAAGATGAAGGTATTTTTTTGTGCTGGAAAGAGTTGTTCGTTCGTACGTTCGCAGAACAACATGTGTTTTGTTATTGGTGATAGCTGTACTTCGTCTACCTTTTAAGTAATAATTATTTTCCCTGGAGAACTACACAACTGGCTTTGGACAAACACATTTGCTGAAATTAATTCTAAATTGGAACAGGACAATACAAATTGTGATTCGCAGTGGAAATTCTGGACATTTGTGTTTAATCTTCGTCTGATGTCATCATCCGCCATCTTGGAACGGAATTGAGATTCAGACTACTTCAATTTAGAACTGTTTAGTCACAGGACTTTGAGTTTTCACAATTTTAATACAAATTTTTGGATCTTCTTCGTAAATCGTAAGTCTTGTTTCATATTTTTACCTTTTCACCGTGTTTTCTAGGGAAATAAATTATTTTTGTTAAAGTTTACAAAGCTTGTTGTAGTCACTCTTTTCTTTATGTTACTTTAAACAAGCCGATACGTAACAGTGTATGTGTGTGTGTAATTTGGATTTTTAACGTAGCATTAATAATTTTTCAGTCATATCTTTTCGATGTCTGCAGTGTGGCAGTTTACAGTGATGTCTAGCACTGGGGCATCATGCCGCAGACATGTAGCATGATGACCCACCCAGTCACATTATCCTGACACCAGGCCGATCAGTCCTAGCACTAACCTCTTAATGCTGAGCGCCAAGCGAGGCAGCTGCTAGTACCATTTTATAAGTCTTTGGTATGACTCGGCCGGGGTTCAAACCCGCGATCTCCCGCATCGTAGTCGGACGCTCCAACCAGATAGGCCACCGAAGCGGTGACCATTTGACTAATTTCCAAAGCAATGTCTATTGGCATCTACTTAATTTTGCGCATGCGAGCTTTAGTCATGCGTCCAAAAAGTAGCTTTACTGCCTATATAAGGTTTAGTTAGGTGAATTATGAGGGTCAGTTTCATATTAGGTGAGTACAAAACAATCAAAGTAATCGCTGTTTGTTTTGACATAAATTTAAGGTTTTACAAACCTTTAGTGTAGTAATCTAGACCTAGTCATTTGTTATGAAGATAGTCGAAGTATTGACCGAAACTATATTCTAGTTTAATCATGTCTGTGGGTATACAACGAAGCAAGGATGTGGCTGAACATCTTGCGTAACTCATGTTCTATGGCAGCTAGAATATTTTGCGGAAAACGTGTTCTATGGCAGCTAGAACATAATACGTAACACATGTTCTATGGCAGCTAGAACATCTTGTGTAACACATGTTCTATGGTAGCTTGAACATCTTGCGTAAAACATGTTCTAGACAAATAGAACATCTTGCGTAACACATGTTCTATGGCGGCTAGCAGTATTCATGCAGGTAATTTTTCGAGCCCCAAAATCTTGAGCTGATAAGATGCAATTGTTATAACAGGTGTGCAGTTTTTGTTACAGTCATCAATGTTATCTGCTTCTCGCAGTATCCGTTGTAACCCATCAGGCGTTTTCAGTCTGTTCCAAAATCAGCATGTTTACTCAGCGAAAAATCAAGGGCCGTGACCAGTCTCTGTCCTTATGAACCGTGTAACTAATTCTGACCTGCCTGTCATTGCTACAGGCCATCAGTTTACGGTGACACTTGATTACGGTTATTTGCCTATATCCAGTTTTGAGGGTACATGAAGGACACACGATGCTCTTGATTGATTGCATAACGTCAGTATATCGTTAAAAAAATGTTTGAGATCCCAAGGAACTTGAAGACCGCAGAACACAATATCTATATCAAGAGCAGATTAATGTCTGAAGAAAAACTCATAAATGTCTTTACATGTTAAGCTAGTATTTTAGTCAGCTTCAGTATTATACTTTGGCTTTTGTTATCATACCAAGTACGTAAATTAAGAAAAAGGGTTTTTTTTTTCTTCTGTTTTTTTCTTTTTCTTCCGGTATCTTACTCAAAGAAAAAACGAAGCCCGCAAACAAACATCCTGTCATCCAATTAAAATCGATTAACTCCGTTTGAATATAGATAAACAAACTAACGTGTAATTATGTGAAAACGAAAAGTATTACTCCTTGTTATGGGGAACATCAATTCAAAGAAAACTAAACAGAAGGCAGGTATTTATTAGTCAAAGCTGTGATAGAGCGATGAATATACCATGTCAAGTGGGAACATTTACACAGGAACCTTGTGCCAAAGGTTGAAATATTCATACAAAACTTTTGTTAAAGTAAGAAATGTTGTAGTCCGCGAACACTAATTTTTATTCAGAATGACATCCTACAAATGTTAATTGCTCTGATTTCGGCAATTTTATTTTTCCTGGAATGTGATATTGGTATTGATATTATTTCGAATTTATGCAGTGCCGGATTACCAAATAGGCAGAGTAGGCACCGGCCTAGGGGCCCCGCGACAACGGATCAATAATATTGAATTGATTTGATCTTGACGTATCAGGAGATAATTTGAGGGGGGGAGGGGAGGCCGAGATTCCGACTGCCTAGGGGCCTCCACAGGGTTTAATCCGGCACTGAATTTATGTGGATAGTTTTTAAGTTCCATCAACAAATCTGTTATGAATAAAACTGATGGCTCGTTTGGTTAAATTTTATGTGGAATTAACGAATCTCTGTTATGAATAAAACTGATCGTTCGTTTGGCTAAATTTTAAGTGGCATTAGCCAACCTCTGTAATGAATACAACTGATGGTTCGTTTTGTTAAATTTTAAGTGGCATCAACGAATCGTGGTTATGAATACAACATATGATTGGCTTGGCTAAATTTTGATGATTGATGGTAAAAAGAAGTTATGGTTTCAGATAAGGACCTCGTTCGAGGCCCTCAAAGCACTCCCCCCCCCCCGAAATAAATAAAATGAATCTACCTATATATCTGTATATTTATTTATATGTTTATCTGTCTGTCTGCCTGCGAACGCACACTAGTGCCAGTGTAAGACTGATGTTTGTTCTAGTTAATAACCTGACGATAAATCCAATTAAATGTTGACCAAAAGTACCTTGCAAGCCGTGTTGAACTCGGACTGTTAGACATGGACACTGGTTCGTCGAGCATGAGATAGTTTAGTTCCCATTGTGTTGTATGCTTAAACTCAATTCGTCTCAATTTTGTAACGTTAATTGACTGTATATTGGAAAGACAGTTTGTATAATAGAAAGACATTATATATAATACAAAGGCAATCTGCATTATGGAAAGACAATCTGTATAAAGGAAACACAATCTATGTAATGGGAGGAAAATCTGTATAATGGATGGACAATCTGTATAATACAAAGGTAATCCGTATAATGAAGAGATATATATATATATATATATATATATATATATATATATATATATATAACATATATATATATATATATATATATATATATATATATATATATATATATATATATATATATAATAGAAAGGCAATTCGAATAATGGAAACACAATCTGTATAATGGGAAGTCAAGTTGTACAACGGAAAGACAGTCTGTGTAATGGAAAGACAAGTTGTATAATCAAAAGACAATCTGTTTAATTGAAGGACACTGTATAGTACAAAATCAATCCGTGTACTGGAAAGACAATCTATATAATGGAAAGACAGTATGTATAATAGAAGGATATAATGCAAAGGCAATGCGTATACTGGAAAGACAATATGTATAATACAAAGGCAATCCGTATAATGGAAAGACAATATGTATAATACAAAGGCAATCCGTATAATGGAAGGACATTATATATAATACAAAGGAAATCCGTATAATGCAAAGACAATCTGAATAATGGAAAGACCATCCGTATCATGGAAGGACAATTGCATAATAGAAAGAACAATTTGTGTTAAAGAAACACAATGTGTATAATGGAAGGACAATCTGTATAATAGAAAGACAATCTGTTCAGAGGTGACTACATAATATAATGACAAAAATAAATTCTAATAACGGAAATTGGTAGGAAACATATCAGAAAGTGATATAATAGATTACTTTTTGTAAGTTATTTTGTACAACAATAAGTGACAAGTAATAAATATTTGGCCTTGAGTATTATACGATTTTACAGTTTTTCACACATTTGATCACTTTTTGCATCACAATATGAAAATAATGATTATTTCGTAAAAATATGTGATCTATATCTATCTATCTATCTATCTATATGTGTGCGTCTGTGTCTGTGTCTTTGTGTGTGTGTGTGTGCGCGCGCGTGTGTGTGTTGAGATGCATTAAGTTCACTTGTCATACACTTATTGTTTCTGTATTAAAAACTACATTCGTATCATCGAAATCGAGATTTTTCTTAATTCACAGAAAAGACAGCAACATAAGCTTTGCTAAGATTTTTTTTGTTGTTATTTTCATGGGATTTATTTATTTTTACTTTATTTTTTTCACCGTTTTAAATCAGGTTCCCAAGGAAATGTTTGAAAAACTGAACGCAGTTGGATCCACGGAAGAATTTGTGCAAAAGTTTCTTCAGTCTCAAACAGGCCAATCTATCAATTTCGAAGGTATGTCTGTCTTTTTTGTCTCGGTCGTATAGGTTCTAATAATCGAAAGCAGAAATCGAACGTTGTGGCAAGTAAGGGCACCCCTATCGCCTGGCTCTAATGCACCAACACCACACCAATTCGGACATGCGCAGCATCTTCCAAGGAAAGAATGGAAAATGGTCGAATGGATGACGTGCAGGATATCTCGCTAGATTTATAAAAAAAAATTTTTATTTAGAAATGCAAGTTATGTACATAAAATTATAATGATAAATTATCACACACGCAACATTATTATTATTATTATTATTATTATTATTATTATTAGTAGTAGTAGTAGTAGTAGTAGTAGTAGTAGTAATTGCCATGGTATATTTTCCTTTCAATATTACTTTATTTCAGATTTATCACACGATGCTGGTGAAGGTATTGACAAAGTAGTCGTTAGTGGTAAGTATTTATCACACGAAACTGGGGAAGGTATTGACAAAATAGTCGTTAGTGGTAAGTATTTATCACACGAAGCTGGGGAAGGTATTGACAAAGTAGTCGTTAGTGGTAAGTATTTTTAAGTTCTGTTGTACAACCTGCCGTGAAATAGGAATAGTTTTTTTTTTTTTTATACGAAGTCTCTATTAAGGACTTTCTACGATTTCGAATATTATTAATTGAATGAAAGAAAGATATACAGTTAAAGATGTAAAGGTATCGAAAATTCACATTGATTTTAAACTCAATAAATACGTATATAAATTATTTTCGCCTGATCTTCGTTAAGAAAAAGTGTGACACAAAATCAAAGAGTATGGGCTTCGGTGTTATGCTCCTATAACACCGTGTCCAACGCTATCTTCGCAAACTAAGCATTCTAATGAGTAGGGATATTTATTTATATTTTTTAACACCTGTTCCGAACTGCATCACAACAGTGCACACAGTCACTGAAATTAAATATCGATTGTATCTTGTGACATATGGCTCACCAATTGTTTTGAATTAATATATTTACACGCACATTTCACATATATAGTCCCATCCTGACGTAAATAATAATGTTTGCCTCGTGCATTTGTTTTGTTTTAATGTCGTTAATAACATTTTTATGTGAGGACCTTCCATTCTCGATATGTTCTTTGTAGAATTTGAATGTGAGGACCTTCCATTCTAGATAGTTTCTGTTGCTTTATTGTTCTGCAAAAATTATTATTTTTAAAATTGTGATATTAGTTTGAGCAAGTTTAAAAAGTTTACAGTGTCGGCACAATGTCCGACTGTATCTCAGATAGATTGATCTTTGTTGTTGATTACAAACTGTCTGATTGAAATACGGTGAATTATAGTGTATATGATGTTATATTTTGTGCTTTTCATTATTGCAGGCTATACAATAGATCATAGTATTTATCGCCATCATTGGACTTTCAGCTTTGTAAATGTATCCTGAAGGATCATTAGACCTGGGGAAAATTAAGTTCTTTGCAATCCGTATTATGCAAACATCTATGTATCTTTGTCGCGGTGAATATCTGATATGTTAAAAAATTGGTCCTAGATTGGAACTTGAAAATACAACGAGAATGCTGATGAATGACGCAAAACAGCATTTTCAAGCAAAATTTTACCGTGCAGAATCAGACGCAATTTACTGATTATTTGTTTTTGATTTATGTAGAGCTAATTACAAATAATATCTTATTCCAATTAGATCACTTGATCAGGACTAAGCTTAGAGTCAGTTCACCTATTTATCACTTATTTTTCTACGTCGACAGGTCCGGGCCAAAATATTGCCACCTTCGACCTTTGTAATCCTCGTGAAATGACGGTTGCCATCCCACGTGATCCAGACCCTAACGTCGTCTTATGGCCATCGTGTACTCGAGTTATGAGATGTGGGGGTTGCTGTCCATCCGAGCTGTTTGATTGCGAGCCCATAGAAACGGTGACCACTACGGTTGGGGTAAGATAGTCATACAAGAATTTTTGATATTTTGAATAAAT
>JAECUM010030051.1:0-30350 GCA_016617855.1 Megalonaias nervosa
ATGTTGAGAAATGCACGCATTATACCACCGTTAACTAACACGTACTTAGATTCTTGATCATCGACATATTTTTTGTTGCGGCGTCTGTATCTACGGTTGGATTTCCAAGGTCTATAATTTTATTTCGATTCATGATAATGGCACCCCTGAATGAATCACCAGCTCGCTTGATAAAATCGTTAACTGACTTACCAGAATCTTGTATTTTACCCTGATCGGAGAAAATAACGATATTATCAACAACCGCGGTAGGAACTCGTATGAGTACATCTGGCAGTTGTATATTGCTTGTCTTTAATCGTCCTTGTTTATCCTGAAAAACAAGGACTTCATTCTGATCCACACTTGTAATGTTTAATAAATCATCGATTTCATTTCTGAGTTGATCAAGAGTTGCGTATTTAGATAAATCAGCTTGTTTCTGAGCTTTGCGAGATCTTCCGTAAATATCTACCATTATATTTATTAGTATCCGTTTAAATGTGACAATGTGGTATATTCATGCACGACTTTATGAGGTGGTTTTGTTGATTTTGATATAGCATCAAGTACATTAAGTACTTCACGACCACGTATTGGTGGATCAGCTAGTGTTTGTGTTGGTAACGTTGAATACCAGATTGGAGCAATATTATATTGCTGACATAATGAAGAAATTCCTTAGGTGGCGCTAATCCATATGAATCAAAGTAAATAATTCCACGTGGATCAATTGCATATCCAACCCAATGCGTGCCCGGTCCAGAGTTTTTATCGAGATTAATAATACCAGTTTCAATATTATTCGGTTGTTTTGGTAATTGATCACGCATAAAAACACCTCTGAAGTTTTTTATTTTTAGTTTTTTAGCAGCATTAAGTAAATCAAAATTGGACATAGGCGATATCAGTAAACTGTCCCGGGAAGTCTTAGACCCTTTCCGTACCATGAATATGGGGTCCCGGGAAGTCTTAGACCTTTTCCGTACCATGAATATGGGGTCCCTGGCAATCTTAGACCTCTTCCCTTTTTTTTGATTCCCTGTCTGGTTGCTTTCTTTAATGCCATTCCAGCAGCGGTTCCAACAGCACCTAATGCAGCTGCTTTTGCAACAGCTGGGGCTGCAGCGGCTATTAATGCTGGTATAGCTGCAAGAAGTGGAAATATACCACCTGTCTTAACAGCATCTTTGATGGCACCCGCAGAAAGATTAAGTTTTATACCTTAAATTTGAATTTTTAGCTTCATTGAAGTTTCTGAATTGACGCTCGGTCAACGATAATTTATTTGAACCGCTCATCTGTTCTCGCTTTAGGGATATTTTTATTCCACAGTTATTTTTTGATGCTGATTGTAGCCTTTTAATCTGACCAGGAGTCAGGGTAACACTAACGTGATGATATGACATTATAATTATTATCCTGATTTTAAATCAAGGTGATCTAATTACATGTTTTCTACTGGAGCATCAACGACTCTCATTCGTCCACTAACACCTTCAAGTAACATCGATTTATCGCTGAGTTTAACGGCTATTGCTCTGTAATTAGCGATAACGCCTCGGTTTACGCGAGCTCGAAAATGTATATCGACTACTGATTGTCTGGTTAAATCTAAATGTTCCAGCGAAAAGAAATAAATCGGATATAAGGTTGTAAAATCTAACTGTGATATTTGTAAACCAGTATCAATGTTCTGATCACGCCCCATAAACGACATAAGACGATGATATACACGTGCTACATGATTATTTTCAAAATTCAGTAATATATCCTCAGATGGTTCCTGATGTCCATTTATTCTTAACGAAACCTCAGAGACACCGAGTTTATCAAAAATCATATTACTTTGTGTTTGATTATTTACTCGTGCAGCATTTTGAAACGCGATAAATATATGTCGTGGTGCGGCTATTCCCTGTTGAGAGGCTATTTCCCATGTAAATAAACCATTAATTTCACTCTGAACAGCATCTGTGGTCATTGTTAACCATGACAACATTGTTTTACCACCTTGACTCATAAAAGCAAGTAACCGATCTTCTTCAGGTATTGTTGGAGTCATCACTGGCATCCACAATGAAAGTTTGGTTAATACTACTTTACCATGAAGTGCTCTAGTCGCAGCATCATCAGCTCCTTCAACATGCCATATTGCATCATCGTCTGTAGCCTTTCGTACGAGTACAACCGTATGTTTGGCTCCAAAAATGACTTTTCTGACATTTCTGCAGAATCCAAATATGTGTGACAGTGGAATTGCACATGAAAACATTCTATCTTTCAACATTGATTTACGTGTTGTAAATCCTAAATTAAATTCTGGATTAGCACCATGAACCACCGGCCACCCATCAGCGTCAGCGTTGTTGGCGTTGTTTCTAGGTCGTCTTATATTATATTGTATGTTGTTAGGGTGATCAGAAGTGTCCTTTACAAACATCATTGATGGACCAGCTGATCTTGAATAATCATCGCTGTATCGTGCTAGACCCAATATTGTTGTAGCAACATCAACGTCCTTCTGAATTGATTCGATAATTTTACCATCAATCATATAAGTGGCGCTGTCAAATAACGCCATAATACCATTATTAACAAAACCAAAAGCAACATTATTATCGTATTCAGTATCATCCGCTTTATAAATTTTACCTTCTACTTCAATAAAAGCCTCAGCGGGTAGGAAATACCTACTTGTATCCTGAACTTGTAGTTCAATTCGTCCACGCTGATTTGGAATTCGTGCATCATAAGAATAATATTGATAATCACGCACAGACTCATCTTTGAGTACTGGTGCATCCATGTCGAACGCTGGATCAGATATACGTTTGAACATCTTTATTATAATTATTATCGTCTAAAACGAAGACCACTTCGGGAAGTAAGACCACTTCCTGCTATCAGACTAGCGGTTATATTTTTTTTCTTTTTCTGATAATGGTACATCAGCCAACTCTGCTAGTTTTTGATTAGCAGCTTGATTTATTATTTTACTAATATTTGCAGGCATTACTTCAGTGCTAGGTAATTTTACAGGTTGAGGTCGGACCGCAGGTCTGCGTATTAATCGTGTTAGTCTATCCTTGATCGCTGAAAACGCTTTACTAGCGAGATTACCAACAGCACCAATACCTTTTTCACGAACAACATCAATAGCTTTCATCCCCAGTTGCTTTGCAATCGGTATTGCTTTTGGGGCTATCCTTCTAAACAGACCCTGAACAATATCACCTAGTCCATCTCCGTAGGTTGTTTTGTATACTGGTAATCGTGAGTTTATTACCCTGACCATGGTAGGTCCACGTTGATTACTATATACGATCATTTTATTATAGTAGCTGTTATTTAATTACATACTCAGTCACTATAGTAGTCATCGGCAATTTCATTAATGACGGATCGATATACATTAACATCCATAATTCCACCTGTAAATAATCGTTTACAAATATCAGCTTCTTCATTAATTATCTCTGTAGAATTATTACCAGCTCGTTTTCCTCCAATGAGGATTTCTGGTCGATCAACATCAGCAAGGACGTTATTGGGGCAAGTAATAAGGCCACTTCCTAAACCACTTCCAGTTGCGCCAGGAGTATCATAAAATTCTTCTTCTTCTTCTTCCTTACCTGTTGTTTGGACTGGTTGTAGTTGTTGTGATCGTGGTAATTTAATTTGTGGTGATTGTGGTAATATTGCAAATTCTTATTTTGGTTGTTTTTTTTTGTTGTTTTTTTTTTGTTGTTGTAGCTCTTGTTGTAGTCGTTGTGATCGTTGTAGCTCTTGTTGTTGTAGCTCTTGTTGCTGTAGTAGTGGTTGTAGTCGTGGTAGTGGTTGTTGTGGTGATGGTAATTTAAGCTGTGGTGATGATGGTGGTGATAGTTCAAGTTGTGGTAGTTGTGATAATAGTTTACTTCGTTCAACCTCTTCTATATATGTATGTACAACCTCATCAAATTTATTAAAATCTCTAATATCTTCATTAGATCTGATTTCTAAAATACCAGTAGAGACGCGATATACATCCTTGATCCAATTGGCAGAGCTTAATGATTTAATATATTCTGGTTTTACATATTTTTCTCTTTCATAATATCCAAACGCGGCAATATCAAGTAATTTGGTTGTGTTCCTGGTAGCAGCAATACCTTCAGGCGCAAATTTATCAATTATCTTAGTTCTTGGTTTTTTAGGTGGTCGTGGTTGTGGTGGTGGTTGTGGTTATGGTGGTTGAGCTGCTTGAATACGGCCAGCAATATCAACAGGTAATGTTTCAAGAGCTCGTTGTGTTGCCTCAGTTGCTGTAACAATTTTCTTTGTTGGTTCGACAATCGGTTTAAATAATTGTTCTGCACCTTCTGCAAATTCAACCTGAGACTCTTGACGAGATTGTAGTTGTTGCTTGAATAAATCACGGACGGGTAGATATTTTCTAATTGCTTGAAGTCGCTCTCGAGCTAATCTAGCTGAATGTGGTTCTCCGATACTCATTTGTTAATAATATTTATAATGGTTGTTTAATCTATAGCAGCAGAGAGGGTGGACGACAAAAATTGAGTGACCCGGTGCTGAAATATTCGAAGGTACCATAATATTGGAGACCAATTAGAGAAAATGTCATCGATAGAACCTTTATTTTTATAAAATAAGGGCTCAGAAAAGTTGTAGGGTTCACCCTCTCTGCTGCTTATGAAGATGATTATATACATATGATTATATACATATGAAGATGATTATATACATACTATACATATTATTATGATTATATACACATGAAGATGATTATATACATATGAATATGATTATATACATATGATTATATCTTAATTAAGGACAGCACAAAACACAGAATCTTAATTACAGTAGCATATTTACAGCAAGAATATTTACAGCACAGTCGCATAGACACACCCCCCAGCGAATTCCTAATCGAAACGAAATATTAGAAATTCGGAGGGTTGTCTAGGCAAACACAGTTACATATAAACTTAATTCTAAGAACATTAACTCTAGGACGGCACAGTTACATATAAACTTAATTCTAAGAACTTTAACTCTAGGACGGCACAGTTACATATAAACTTATCTTAGGACAATACTACGGGCCTTCTCTACGTTCAATAGAAATTTTTGCACACTACCCCCATCATGATTACCCAGGGAGTGCAAAATTACACCCACCAAATGATATGGTGAGAGGAGTGTACAAATTTTCTATTGAAGCCGTAGACGGGCTGGCTACGCCCCTACTTAAAAGCAATTTTTTTCGGCATCAAAATCGCCCCCGTCGCCATATGGCAGTCATGAGATTCGAACCACGGACCTTGAGCACAAGAGTCCAGCGCGTTAGCAATCGGCCACCGGACTTCATTATAGATATATATATATGTTAAAAAAGTTATTATATAGTTATCTAATACTGCACAGGTTATTACAATATACAGAATAAAAAAAAATCATAATTATTATTAAACTACAGTGTGGATTTCTGAATAAAATAACATTTATTGTAAAATATTTCAATTTCCAAATATATTGGAGAGGTTTATACAATGTGTATAAAATCAGCATTTCTGTCAGTTTGAAGTCTGTGTTTCATCAGCCGTTGCTAGGAGATAGTGAGAAAAATCAATAAGTTTTATTATGCATATGTTGCACATGCTATCTAAAAATAACTTGCTGTGTGAAGTTAAATCTCATGTGCTTTATAGTCATAATTACAGTTTTTTTGAGTTTTATGCCTGTCTGTTTGTATGTTAGTTAGAATATTTATAGTCACAATTACAGTTTTTTTTTAGTTTTGTGTCTGTCTGTTTGTCTGTGCAAGTTCTCCTCTGGAGTTAAATGCTTTTTAATAAAAACCCAACGTTAGTCTTACGTAAGTTCACATAACATAGCAGACAACTGCTTGTTACTAAACTATGCTTAACGGAGTTGTCTCGCTTGATCAACTAATACCTTGCTTAACGGAGTTGTCTCGCTTGATCAACTAATAACTATGCTTGATCAAAATACAGTGAATTAAGCAAAAATTTGAGATAAAAAGACTAAAACTCACTGATTATAAGTTTTATAGCCAAAAAAATAAACCAAATTTTTACAATGTAAAATCTAAATCACATATGATATGTTAGATAACTTACACTAAGCTGGAACAGTATTATCTTTCTCTTTAAAAAGGTTATACTTCTTGACCAACAGATAGCACTTCCACACTTGCTATCAAGTAATATGTACTATCATGATTATATAACGAGAATTTAACTCTACCAGATACTTTACGACGACACTCAAATACTTTTTTCATCGCTATCTTACTGAGAAGATACTTACTACCTTTCGCAAAAACCTTTGACCGGTCTAAGTCTATGTTAATTTTTGTGTACTGCTGCATGCTGATTGGATTATGTAAATAATTATATTTCAATGCAA
Organism: Megalonaias nervosa; assembly: GCA_016617855.1. Classification (NCBI taxonomy): domain Eukaryota; kingdom Metazoa; phylum Mollusca; class Bivalvia; order Unionida; family Unionidae; genus Megalonaias; species Megalonaias nervosa. The sequence goes on from JAECUM010030051.1 coordinate 6,418, forward strand.
GCGCATCTCGTAAACTTTCGAGATAACTAAAGTATTTGCTGTCATCTGATCTAATAAGGGATAGTTTGATTCTGTCAAGTTTACTAAAACAAATGCCTGAAATTTCATCATTAAATTCAAATGATAATTGTTGGCTATTGACCATTATTTTTTTTATTTTGCTATTAACTCCATCTGCTAATGTTAAATTTTCAAACATTATTTCTAATGTTTAGACAAAATTAATTGTATCATGTCCAATCGCTAGAGTCTTAATTCCATCACTGCAATATCTTTTATCATCAAAATTACTTAGTCCACGTTTTATAATTGTATCTGTTTCAAGTTTATGACGATTTGTTCTTATGACATTAGTTTTGATAAAACTGACGCTATTGTTTAGCGCTGCTTTAAAATCGTTAAAATTCATCATCTTTTTCACATATCCTCGAGGAATACCTTTAGCTTTCTTTGTAAGTTTATGGTCATCTAATATAACAGCATACATTTTGCTTCTTAATCCAATAAACTCTCTCACCGGCATAAACATAAACTCATCTTTCATTTTCCCAATAACTTTCTTATTTGACTTATCTTGAAATCCACTACGCGCTGGATAATCTGATAAATCGAACAGACTTTTATTATTGTAAATATTCTCATAGACATCTTCACATTTTATATTATAAACTAGCCAGTCCGTATCAGTAAATAGCAACTCCGAATCTGGCCATTGCTTTTTGGTAAAATTGTAGTGAAAATTATACATCAGTCACTTCGATATATCAAGCACAGCTGCACCAACATAAATCGGTTTATTTAACTTTAAATTTGTCTTTCGTCGTTGTATTGCAGCAAGATTTTCATTAAATATTTTCATACTAACAAAACCATCATCGTTAACTAATTTATTTCTGCGACTAATATCATTGACAATTTCTATAGAAACCCTCCTTCGAATATTTTCCATCGTCTTACCGAACACCGAGTTATTCATTAACTTGAAAAAGTTTTTCGCAAAGTCGGTCTTAGCCACAGCACGACGTTTTGTATTTAGATCAATATAATTTGCCATCCACTTCGACTGATTAAACTTTAGCACGCGGTGGACCTTTCTCAGAATTAGTCCAGCATCTACTGCTTGCTTTAAATTTTTGTAATGCATAACATAATTTCTTTTATCTAACAAATTTGGAACTAGCTTATTAACAATCGAATTTTTTGATGTCGTTGATGCTCGTTGTTCAGGCAATAATAAACTATAATCAATTATCATTGACTCTGCACAAAACGGGTAATCATTATGTAGATCGTGTAGCAAACTAGGAATTTTTCTAGGTAAATCTTTTTCAGTTTCTTTAAGAAATTTATCTGGAGTTATCCAATGAAATCCACCGTGTGGCATTGGCTCTGACATGGCCCAGCCATACAAATTCACACAATCTAGATAAATAATGTAACTCGACGGGAGATTTTTATCATAATTTTTAATATATTTGTTATTAGCGGCTGCATATTTCTTTGTTATGACACTAATTCCACCTCTGATACTTTTTTCAATAACGTTAAACATATCAACATCTGTCAAGAGATCTAATTCTATTTTGCTTGTTTTTAGTAGAGCGTCCCAAGACAACCCTGGAGCGGAATAATACCAGCAGGGATCTAATCCATAATTTGCATGACTAACCTGACGAAAACTTTCGAAAACATCTGCTAGCAATAATACATCTGTTTTCAAATATAGATTGTGATAATCACCAAATGTTTTACAATCAAATTTATTCCAAATATCTTGTGCATATTTATATTCATCATCTGTGATATTTTCGTTTTTGAGTTGCGAGTAAAATTTATCTTTGTCAGGCAGAGAAGTTTCATCAAATCTGCTCCAGTCGTCGAGGTACTCGAACGGAAAGATACCTTTTTTTGTCAAATCGATATAATTTTTACCGAAGCAACTTTTTAGGTTAGCGAAATTACTGCCGGCGCTTGTAGCGCTGTTGACAAGCTCATCTAATGATGCTGCCATAAATTGCAGGCTGTCAATAAAGCGTAATTTGCCGAGCGTCACTGACATATACTTTTCAAAATTATTTGGAATACATTTTATTACGTTATTTAGTTTTAGTTTAGCTTTAATATTTTCATCACCAAAAGCTTCTACAATGATATGACTGTCATAACCGCGAAAGTTATGTAAAACTACAGGAATAAAATCTGGAGCATGAAATTTTAAATTGCAACTGTTATGAGCTGCCCCACGATATTGGCCGGTCAAATGACAATGATCTCGCACCTTGGAATCGTCCAGTAACTTTTCACAAATATGACAATCAACTGCTTTATCGAAATCGAGTTGTTGTTTAGACGTTATTTTCATTGGAGCTGTTTTAAATAATCTGTTAGAAATTTTATTAACCTCGTCTATTAAATTTTTTAGTAACCACACGGCTGGATTTTCACCTCTGTATAACTTTATCGGAGATGAAAATTTATCGCTGGCGCAACAAACTACTTTATAAGCTACTCCACAAGGAATATGCTGTTGTATTTTTCTAGTACTGGATTTATTCGGATTATTTTCAGCTCCAGCCACGGGAACGAGTAGACACTCAAAATCAACGTAAATAACAAAAGAAATATTTAGTTTATGATTATAATTTTTAAATTTCAATATTTTTTTCTTTTTCGCTAGGCATAGTTATTTTTTGAACATTAACGCAGTATTTGAGATGCTCCTGCAGTCTTCCTTCGCTAGAAAAACCGTGCAAACATCTATAGCAGAAATATTTTTTTTTTTTTTATTTTTACTGTACTGTCTGCCAACTAATCCGTTAAAGTTTTTATCCAACAGTAATGTCCCTGATAAAATAATAAATTTATTGTCAACTGTGTAGCATTTTCTGAGATATATCTCGGGTAAACATTTTCTTTCTCATCTAGTCCAAAAACATTTACTAAGATATTGTTTTGTTTTTCAAACTTTGGTATATGATTTTCTGCTACTGGAAAAGTTATTCATGAAAAATTTAGTTCGTTCTCGTGTGGAAAATACTTGTTAACGCGATCAGCATTTTGTTCTTTTGGAAACATCGCAGAAAGAATAGACCACTAAAAACATCTGTCATCATTGTTTCTCACATTTATACAGCATTTTTTGTTTTTAATTTTTTGAGGGAGATCGACGTAGCTAGCGCCGCTGCCGCGAAGTACGTTATATTTTGCTGTGTGAAATAAAACTTCTTTTATCATTTCAAATTTCCAACCTGATCCTGACAAAGTAAATTCTTCTAATTTTTTTGTTTATTTCTTGATGTATTTCATCGGCGACCACGGCAATGTTTGTTCCAGTTAATATTTTTCTCGATTTTGCTGTTAAATATGGTTCTGAAATTTCGCTGTCAAAACTTTTTGTTTCAAGAAGTACATACTCGACTGCATGTAACTTTGATAAAATCATATGATATTGGACTATAAGTTTGATACTTTTATGAGCCGCAAGTTCTCCTGATATGACAGGTTGTAAAAGATGAAATAAATTTGTAGAGCTAAAATTTGCTAAGACATTTTGGTCATCAAGTTTATAACTATTGTCATAACCTGAAAAGGCTGAAGCAATTTTTTCTGATTTGATAATGCTCTTTTTAGTAATATCTCGCAATTTTAACATTATATATAGTAATATTTTATATTTAATTGAATTTTTCTAATTAGAGATATGAAAAACCTTATAGTATAATGACAGAAATTTTGAGATATCTGCCACTGACAGCGGAAGAGCAAGAAACTTATCATGTACACCCAAGGTACAACCTATATGCTGCAAATGCGCTTGGTTTTGTTATCAACATAGCATCTAAAAAAGCTATTGGCATACCAACGCCAGCTGGTATGTTAATTTCAGTAAAAGGCGATAATGCAGAAAGAATTGAAATGTTTAGAAAAGATTTTATTTATACTTTGTTTTGCGGTGATATTCCAGAAGGAAAACGAGTATACAGAGCAAATGGCACAGTTGCTGATGATAATATTGAAAATTTAGGATTACAAAATGAATTTCAACCCCATCCAATGTTTGATCTATATGAGACAAATGACCAAGGAGTTATTAGACATAAAAAAACTAAAAAAGTATTAGGAAATTTACATAATACTGGTTATTTACATGTAATGGTAAATGGTATAAAAACTAACCAAGTTGGTTATATGTCACACCGTTTTGTGTTTGAAACTTTTAACGGACTAATACCTAATAGTTTAGTTATCGATCATATTAACAAAATTAAAACCGATAATCGTCTGGAAAATTTGGATTTGGTTACGCCAAAAGAAAATAGTCGACGTGGAACCGGTTCTGATGGTTCTAATTTTAAAAATCCAAAATCAGTTATCTCAATAAATCTCGAAACTTTTAAAGAAATAAAATTTAAATCAATAACAGCTGCTGGAAAATATCATAAAATTGATACACGACGAGTAAAAGATGTAGCTGATGGTGAAAGAAAATCAACAACATCGATGTTGACATTTGATAGATTTAGTTTTAGATACGATAACTAATAATATTTTCTATATCATTCCGAGAAAGACAATTATGACTAAATTCCATGACGTCATCGCGATTAAATCGTAATGTCATCATTTTATTTGTATCAAGTTTCATTTTGTCAGCTGCTGTTAATAAAAATTTGTCAGAGTCGCCTAATGTTATGATAACATCAACAAAATAAAAATTATGTCCCAATAAACAAGCTCAGATAATTCTTTGCGATTTAATATATTAACTCGCTGATGATATTTTATTTCTCCGAACATCTTATTATTTATTAATTAGATAAAAGATTATTATAATAATGAGCTTGATTGAGAGACTGGCTGAGCTATATTCAGGAGATTTTGTTTCAGTTTTTAATGTTACATCAGAAAATATTATTAGTGATAGATTTGCTGATTATACTGAAAAAGATATTTTGTATAACTATGACGATGAAGAAGATGATGTTATTATTAATAAAAAAAATTTAAGCAGACCAACAACTGGGCGATATGATGTTAAGTACCATATTGCTAAAAAAATAATAAAATTTAATTTTACTATCGCAGAGCATCAAATATTTTGGCAACTTATAAAACCCTTTTTAAACATAAAAATACCTGGACAACAAAGAAATATAAAATACAATTTTATTTTTGTTAAAATATTTAATTTAATGCCAGTTGATGATGCGAGAAAATCACATTTAATTTCTTTATGCAAAGCAGTAAAATGTAAGTCAGTACTAATAAAATATGAGGAAATTTATAATAATATTATTCAGTCGATGAAATCGCAGTCGATGATATCGCAGTCGATGAAATCGACCGAGTTGGTACCCAACTATTAAATTTATCGCTATATCCACGCCATTTGACTAAACTTTTGTTGCCGCGCTTTTTAATAACTTTTTCAATAACAAATACATCTTGTTCTGTTTTCTGAAGTTCTTGCTCGTAAAAACTACCAGTTATAGGCTCACCTAATAAATCTTTCAGCGAGTATGTAACTGGCCCTGGCATTGTTAAAAGTACTTTATCAACAACAAATACTTCTTCGCTCCAGTTATGAGTATAACCTTTTTCAAATGTTTTTTTTGTCAGCGAAATTCTAACTTTATCGCCAACTTTAAATTTGTGTCGCCGGTACATATTTTCGTTTCCTAGTATTGGATTTGAAATTGCGTCATTTGGCGACATTTTCCTTTTGCCTAGCGAAAGGGATCTGTGTTTTGTATTATTATACTCGGTAACAATTTTCTGTAAATGGTCAATATCTTTATTCGTGTTTTTAGCTGTTAAATATTTATGGATTTTTTCGTTTAGTGTGCGATTAAATCGCTCGACAATGACGCTTTTTCCCTCGTTTCCTGTAACATATTTTTTTTAATGTTATTTTGATCTAAAAACTGCTCGAACTTTTTATTAAAAAACTCCGCTCCATGATCAGTCCAGATTCTTTTTTGGTTTTCTTTCTGTGTTAACAATAATTTATTTTAGCGCATCAGTCATAGATTTCCCTGTTTTATCTGAAACTGGTATACTAAAAGCGTATTTGCTAAAAACATCTACAACATTAAAAAGATATCTCTTTGGAACGCCATCAGCGCCAACATTAAATTGAGCTAGATTTGACATATCAACTAAATCTATCGCCCAGATGTTATCAACGGCATTTGCGACAACTTTACGTATCGGAAACTTTTTTTTAGGTCTGTATAGCTCTACAGCAAGATCATCGTATAATTCTTTTCCGAGTCCGAGTTTATATTTTGCTCCAATAAAACCTTGGACCAGCCTTCGGTCAATACGTTCTCGTATATTTGCAGGTTTCATTTAACGAAGTTCGTCTAACATTACTTTATCACAGCTGTGTTTATTTTGATTGCTGTCTGGAAGTTCAATATCTCTATAGCAGATATCATGACGCATTGCTATTGCGTCAACTTGATTGTAAGGCTCTTGTCCTGGCAGCGGATTATCGTTTTCGTCAAGTTGTTTATCAAGAGGATTCCATGGACCTGTATATTTATGGCCTGGCAATGTCCAACCGCCTTTTGGTCTCGGCAGTTTGCCAATTAATTTATGTATATCTATACCTGTTCCAATTATTTCTCTGTTTTTGCATTTCTGGCAATATGTAACAATTTTATTTTGCTCAAGACATAAATCTCTATTGCAATCGCAGCCGCATGTCATTATTTATTTAGTCGTCTACTAAAATAATATCCCTTACAACGTCAGGAGGGTAACCCTCTCCGCTTGTTTTTGGCAAAAGCATACTTTTTTCTTCCGCAGATTGCACAAATACTTTCAGCATTATTCTATTATTTTTTGTTTTTTTCTGTTTTTTCGTCTTTATTTTCTGTTTTAGTTTTACATTTAAGACAATATGTTGACATTGTATATCAGTGAGTTTAGATAAAATTAATTGTAATCGTTAGGTAGCTTTACAAAAATTAAATGCGTGAGAAGGTCTTTTATCAAATTGCAAAATAAACTTTAAAAAATCTGGATTTTTTGTCATCTGTTTGATGAACATTACGCAATAATATCCAGAAGCGGAAGTTCCAACTGGTTGAATTTGATTAGACGAATAATTTATTATTTTCTTTTTACTCATATATTTTTTTACTGCGTCGCTCGGTGGAATTCCGAACGAGTCAAAATAATTGTTATCATAAACAGCTACCCAATGCGTGCCAGATCCGTCATTGAAATCCTGTATATTTATAACACACGATGGTGTCGCTTGCGCTGGAATCACCATAAGTTCATCTTTGGAGTAAACTCCACTGAAATGTTTTACATTTTTTAGTTTGTCAAGTATCTCAAAATTACTTAACGCAACCTTGTTCCTGGCAACATTAATCCTCGTCCTCGTCCTAACAGACCTGGCAATAGACTTCCTGCCAATCCCGTTAGTAATGGAGCTATTGGAAGAAATCCACCTTTTCGCTGTCGTGTCTTATTTTTCGTCGTCTTTCTTTTCGTTGCTGTTTTTCGTTTTGGCATTATATTTATTAGTCAGATAAAATTGTTGCGATCGAACATTTATACGAAACATTAAACTAAAAAATTGTTGCCATCGAACATTTATACAAAAATTTTCTTTATACCACCGCCGCGGACAATACCACTACCTTTAACTGCCTTTTCCTTTGCGCCAGATATTGCCCCAGACGCTGCTGCTAATCCTAATGTACCTAGCACTGGCAAGATTTTAGGTAGTAATGTACTGGCTATCACAGATAATGCCGGACCGAAGAAACGGTGGGCCATTGCAGTTATTTGTGCAGCGCTTAAATTTAAAACAAAAGGTTTTTTGCGATCGTATTTATTTACTTGTTTTTTGGTTAACAACAATTTTGTTAAAGTATCTGCTTGGGTATGAGAGACGGAGTCTCTTGGGTTGATCTTTAATGAAACCTGCCTCCGTTTTGCAACAGCAGCTGTTAATTTTTTTAACTTGACCATCAGTCAACTGTATTTCTTTTACAATATATTTTGTCATCTTATATAACGATTACAGATTAAACTTGGACTGTCATTTTACCTCCGACAGAGTCAATTGTAACAAATCTATCGCTTATCACTAACGCATACACGTTTAACTGCGCTGCTGGAGCGTTCCCGAGTGTCCAAGTAATTTCAATATCAGCTGTGCTGTCTACAGCTCGTTCGCTATGTTTACTAACATCAAAATAAAATATTGGATAAAGTGTACGAAATTCCTCTACTGATATCTGAGATCCATCTCCAACATCTTGATATTTTTGCACTGCATCGAGCAGGTACATGTACGGTCTAGTAATGTTTTTATTAGCGTTATCTGCAAAATTACATTATATCGCTCGTTCTGGATATTGTTTTGAATTTATTCTAGCGTATATTCGTCTAATATCAGCGTTATCAAATATCGCATTATTTTGTTCTTGGTTGTTACGTCGATCTTGTTGCTGAAATACAACAAATAATTGCCGGGGTTTTTGTTCACTTGGTGTCGTTGTGACTCGCCATGTGTAGTCTGTGGTATTCGGAACTGCTGTTTGATATATTTTATGTTGTTGAAAATGAATTCTGTTTGTGTGTTTTTCCAGCATATTATTTAATTCCGCCATTTTAGTGATTGACGGAGTTATTCTTGGCATCCATAGTGCAAGTTTGTTTATGACAAATTGTGCATTATTTCCACCAGATTTAAACAGGCAGTCGTTTTGATCTGATCGATCTAAAATAAGCGTATGCTTAACTCCACGAAATACTTTATTATAGTCCCTGCAAAAGCCAAATATTGTACTTAGTGGCAGTATCATTGTAATTTGACGTGATCCTGCTGCAAGTGCCTTTCTCCTAACATAACCCTCATTGTAATGTATATTTCTTCTGTTATGAGCAATTATGTTATTAACACGAGTTAACATTGCAGTACCGTCATCAGCCATACCTGGTGGTGTTACACTAAGATTATTACAAGCTGCAATAAGTGAGACTCTTGTAGCGTCTGCATCAGCGTTTGCAGCTGGTGCGACTATACCTAGCATAGCAGCATTAATAATAAGAAGATCTCTTACAATTACAGCATTTGCAGCGGCATTAGCTCCAGCAGCTATAATAGCTACTCCTTCTGAAATAAATTCAGCTGATGTAATAATACCTGCACCACCAGTTCCAGTATCTTTAAACCACATCATATTAGTTGCAGTTGATCTGAAGTAATCGTCGGAAAATGAAATAATATTTAAGATTGTACTTGCAACTTATAAGTGATTTGAAATATCTTCGACAGTTTGATTGGCCAGCTGATATTTAGCACTTTTAAATAAACACCAATCGTTATTTATAAGAGCTACTTCTCTTCCAACTGCAATTGCGACAGGTGCGGCAGGTGTGGCAGGTGCTGTCATAATCTGACCACGAACTTCCAACATTGCTTTATGAGGCAATATAAATACATCCTCGTCTCTAGTATTAAATGTTCTTTGGCCAGCCTTATTAGGTTCGTTAATTATATACTATTTTGTATAAAAAATTACTGTAGATATTTTTCAATACAACATCGAAACATTTTACTCGTATCATTTGTTAATTTATCAAATAAAGAAAAGTCATATTTATTTGCCGTTGCTTGATGATATAGTTCAATAAATTTATCTTTTGTTACATCACCACATTGCTCGTTCGCGATATTTCTAACGTCAACATTATCAAGTCCTGGAAATAATATAAAACAACCAGTATTTCGCCTAAGAAATCTATCAATGTTATTAAAACCCTGAGCGAGATAAATAGAATTACATTTCTTATTTTGCGACAGTGAAAAATACGATCTGATTTTATTCATTTCCTCATTATTTAGCGGAATATCATCAAAAACAACTATCTTGTGTTCGGACGAATCAAGTTGATTAACTGGAATAAGTTCTTCTGGTTGTTTGATAATAAAAAAATCTTCGCCAGCTTCAAGATCATCGCGAAGTTTGTCATTATAATTGTTAAGTAGCTCGTACTTATTCTGCTGCAGGTTAATCGTGTAAATATAAACGCGATCGTAGTTAAAATTATCTCCTAGAATCAAATTCATAAGCAAGTTTGTTTTTCCCGATCCAGTTCTCCCAACGATAAGATAATGACAATCTGGAAGTTCATTGTTATGTTTATGTTTCACCAAACGTTCTGTATCAAAATTTAATATAGACGATTTTGCCATTACTATTATATAATTTTATGCTATATAATTTTGTAAAACGATAAATAAATAATGAGTTTTTATTCAAAATTTGGAACATTAGTAGGAGATTCATCAGCTGAAAGTATAACGGACGGCAAGGTTGATTTATCAGGCTATCTAAAAAAATCCGGCGACACAATGACGGGAAACTTGTCTATGTCAAATCAACGAGTATTAGAGTTAGAAACAGATTATCCACCAATAAATGTCGTTAATACACAAGCCGTTAGTTATGCACAACTTAAATTAGTCGACTATAATAAACTAGATAAATCCGGTGGAACTTTAAGCGGTAACTTAGATATGTCAGGAAAAAAAATTATAAATTTGGAAACCGGGTATCCGCCAGCAAACTTAAATCAAACTCAAGCGGTAAGTTATTTGCAGTTAAAGTATGTTGATGATAACAAACTTAATAAAATAGGTGGGACAGTTACAGGTAATATTATCATGTCGGGAAAAAAAATTACATACCTTGGAGACCCAACTGCAGAATCAGACGCAGCAACAAAAAAATACGTAGACGATCAAGAATCTAAGTATGTGTTAGTTAATGGTGATATAATGCGCGCATTCCTCAACATGAACAATAATGGTATTAATAATCTTAGAACGCCAGAATCAGATTTCGACGCAGCAACAAAGAAATACGTCGACGATAGCGATACTAAGATCGCTAGTAATCAAGTAACGGTAATAAAAACAGTTAATGATGAAATTAACGCATTTAAAACTGATTTTTCCAATCACGTACAAACGTTCCTGAATTTTCGTAGAAATATAAACAGATATATCAATGAATTTTTTGGAACTCCACCAATCGTTGATATTAAACTTGCTGACATTAACACAAAACTAAACGACATTATTAATGGAATACCTAATATCATCGAAAAAAACAAATCTAATAACAGAGTTACTTACTAAAATTTTTCACAAGCAGATCATCAATGTGGTATACACAGTAGCATCAGGATCAGCAATATGGACACAGCAAAATAACACTATCAAACATACCGCGGAAGTCACCGGTGTATATAGGTTGTCCATATTTAGCAGTGAAAAATTTAGTATATTTACCACATATCTGTGGCGTCATTCAAGTTTTTTTCTGGAACTGTATCAGTAGTGTTAAATAAAGATACTGAAGTATCGTTTATGCTGGTAGCTGATAAAAAAATAACTGAAGTGTCTTACTGGTGGTGTCTGGAATTTGTAGCTGAAACACCTCGATATAGTCGATTTTAATCATATTTCAGAAAACATTCCAAAACAAGATGTGGACGCCCTAATGCAATATTATAAATATTATCATAAAAAACTTTGGTGTATAAAAAAACGTTACAAATACTATACCAAAATACTTCGAGTAATATCATATTTACCGTTGTTAATGACTAGCTCTGGTATAATTCAGCCGCAAATAACCAAACTGACCCATATTTTGGCGATATATGATATCCAACTTTTTTAATACAATCGCTTATTATTTTATTTTCTATACCAGTATAACCTGAGGCTGCTCTAATCAAATTAAATCTCTTACAAAATCTGTTTGTCAGATCAAATCCAACATGTCGGATTGAGTATGACATTATATATAATATTTCATTTGTTTAATAGGAAATTTTGTCTAAAACTATAAAAATAATAACATTATTTTGCTGATAAGTATAAGAGACTGTAATAGTAGTATAGGTAGTTGAGTTGTTCCTATCTCAGGAAACCCCCTACCCCCAAAACAAATTTTGTCAGAAATATGAAAGTCATCATTTTGAGCTAAAAAAGGCTGCTGACAAAATGTTAACGTATAACGTTTTGGAGGGGTAGGGGGTTTCTTGAGAGAGGAACCTCAACTACCTATACTACTGCAATCATGCATGCTAATATTGATTCACACAAATATGCGTTCAAGATTTATCTTTACAAGATCGCAGATTCAGTCACTGTCAAAGTTTGATCTTTCTCGACAGTTTTGTAGCTCGAAATTTCTTACAACTTAACAGCTCATAACGCTGTACGTTTAAACCCTTTTTAGTTTCAATTTTAATCAAATTATCTGTCACGCTCTTTCTTCAAACAGTTGAAAATAACTTCGAAATTTGCGTGCTCTTTTACGTTGTTACGTTGTGGATCATGATCGACAGACGTGCTGATAGAATACTCCGGCAGCACTGTTTTTGATTATAATAATAACATACCCTAAAGATTCATTTATAGAATGTCCTATCAGTGCGATTATAGGCCAATTTTTATCATTTTATTCAAACATACTGTCCAAAATGGAACTAAAATGAATCATTAAATTGTGAATATATAAGCAATTATATTTTTATTATTCCAGTCAAATCAACAGTAAATTTTCAATTTAACAATATCTAAGATAAATTGCTAGATTAAGCAGGATTTTAACATACTTGGCCTAGTTGCTTCCAGTACGTGAATTCGCACACTCCCATGATGCAAGCAGTTAACATGTTAAGCCAGGAAGCAACATCTGAATACACTGATGAAATAAAGATTGATCGCTATGTTAACATGTAGTTGGAGAACATATATAGTTAGTTATTCGGCTGGTAACTTAATATTTATGATATCAACAAATGTAAGCAATCTCACAAATACTGAAATGTAAAATTAGAACCCATCCTGTTAGTTTGTACTTCGAATGTTTGACTTTTTATTGATGTATTGTATTTATTTTGTTTGGCTGTACTTTATTATCGAATAATCTTAATCATATTTTGAGCGCATTGAACGCGTAAGATTTGAATAATTCAAACTGATTCAACCGAGTTCCCGCTTTTTCAAGTTGTAAGGTTTTGTTTTGTACCTGCATTGTGCTTTGAGAAAGACAAATTTTGTGGAGACACTTATTTCCTATTACCACATGACCTTTATTACGTGCCCATTTAGTCTTACATGGTTTATGTGACATTCCATACAGATTTTCAATCAGTGATTCTGTATCACTTATTCTGTATTGTACACAACTGCGAAATATTCGGTAATAGTCCACTTATACATGATGTATTATTATTATTAGTATCATTATTATTATTATTCAAAAAATGTCACTTTTGCCACAGTGGAAAATGGAGATGTAGCTATTATTATTATTATTATTATTATTATTATTAAACAATCTCCTGTTTGTAGTTTCAATAAATGCAGTCATTTTGGATGAAAATTATAGTCCATTTATAAAATATCGATTATTATTATTATTATTATTATTATTATTATTATTATTATTATTATTATTATTTACTACTACTACTACTTACATACTTAAAAATTAATGTCACGTTTGTAGTTTCAGCAAATGCAGTCATACTCAGTAACGTACTAAAGGAGGGGGCGGATATGGCGGTTGCCCCGGGCGGTAGGAGGAAAAAAATACCGGAGCCAGAGGTCTTGGGACGCCAAAATCCCATTGAGCCATCATCGTCTCCCCGGACGCCATTTATCCTTTGTGCGCTCGGGATAATGGAAGACTACCGTAATTAGCGCCGATTAGTGTATATGCCGTTCACAGTATCTACTATGAAGAAAAATTACAGTTAGTTGATTTTGACAGCAATATTTGAGACAGAATGTTTGACAGTGAGTTCTCAGACGAAGCTGATGTGCAAAGTGACGTCAGATATGAGAGAGAGAGCAAATACTTTGCCGTTGAAATCTTGTATTTTTATAATATAAAAAAATCCAGCAAAGAAAGACTCCAAGAGTTATGTGAAGATTTTAGGGATGGTTAGAAATGCATCGTGATTGAAGAATAATTTGCCCCATTATTTTGTTTTTAATTTTCAAGAGATATTCTACAATGTTCATCATCTAAAATACCAAACTTAACTGAAATCCATTTCATCTTCAGAGTTTCAAAAATATGGTCTCTGGAATTTTTTCGTAAGGCGCAGCATTAAGTGGAGAGATTTGCAATTTGTGCATTAAAATTACCTCGGAATTGAATACCAAACATTGATAAAATCCATCTAAGCTTCAGAATTATACTCGGCTGAATAATAATTTTAGGAGCGATATATTTTAGGTAGAGGGACGTACAATGTTTCTATTAAAATTCCCGACTAATCGAATATTAGTATAGTAGATCTGAGGATAAAACTAACAAACATTTGCAAGATAAAGGTATCTCATAGAGCGGAAGCTGTTTAGATTTTGACCCAAATTGGACGTATTGCATCTGTAATGTACCGTGTTGGTGTGATCACTGGGGGACAATGAGGGAAATGTATGTTTACAATTTATATTCTTGCGACTGTTCAAGTATAAAATAAGAAGAAGAAAAGAGATTAATAATGAAATATTGTTTAAAGTATTCCTATTAAAATATATCCAAATGAATACTAAAAATCTACTCCGTATATTAGAACTTTGATTTCTTACTTATATGCATAAATTATAACCTTAAGTTTAATTCATCAGTAATTTATTGTATTAATTGAAAACATGAAAATAGAGGGTTTTAATATACTGAAAATGAATGAGCTTTCTTTTTAATTACTGTTAGTCTGCAAAATTTGCCCTCAGATTAGCTTATGCTCATTGCTATGTATATCCATAAATTTTTTTAAACCCCTGATGCATAATTGTATCTCATTTTGGTAATGTGTATTCATGGCTGTAAATTATACTGATTATCTTTAGATTTTGAATACGTGACTAGAGTCTCTTGTACTGATATTTCGAACGCAAAATTGCGTTAAATCTATAAATGCATAATTGCGTTGACAGTTAATAACAATAGAATCACTTGTTTATGAGATTCGGCCCTTTCTCCTTTTGACAGATCGGTCAGGTGGCGTCTTAGAAGAATTATGTTAGTTCTTATTGGATGAGTTAGGCCATATGAATATATATTTTGAAACACTAGCGTAAGTAGTAAGATCTCTGTCACGTGGGGTATGTTCTGAAAAATAGTCGTAATAGAAGGTGTATATAAGGAGAGAACTGAGCAATCAATATTCATTCCTACTTTGGACTGATTCTTATATCTTGTGTTTCTTTTGTAATATCATGTATGCAGACTTGTTTTATGATGTACTTAGATATTATTTGAGTGGAAGGAATTATTTAGACTATTCAGTGGAAATAGAAAGTGCTCGTTGTTTGGACTATAATAGTATTATGGAACTATTGTGAATTATTCGAAGAAATTCTGGACAACGCCATTTTGACAACGGCACGATTCTTGGCTGATCAGTATATTTCAGGTTCTGAAGATTATACGGAACAATTCATTCTTTTAGTCTTTAGTATAACGCTTTCAGGATTATTTTGGATTCTTTTCACAATACTGTAAGCTCCTCTCGCATTTTTGTTTATAACTTTGATAATTAAATTATTTGTTAAGTTTTAACAAATCTTGATGGTTTTACTTCTTGCTATTACTTAGTCCATGGCCATAGAGTTGTAACAAAAATTGGGGGCTCGTCCGGTGTACAAATTTCAAAAATATTTCAGAGAAATTGAAATTGATTTGAAATTTAAATTCATTTTATTTCGGTCATTTCTTTATTCCTGTTCTTTAGATTTTACATAGAGAAAAGAAGAAGCTTTCACAATGTCGTCTAAAGTGGAAAGGTTTATTTTAATTCTACCCAAGAACAGTTAGAGCCATTGAAAAGGGATGAATTGCTCCTTCTCAACAAACATTATGATCTTTCGAAGACAAACCCGTCTTTCTTAAAACAAGAAATAAACAAATATTTTGGTTCGATATTTGGCAGAAAGGAATATTTTGCATCAAAATGCTTTGGCTTTGATTAGTAATTATCCATATGGCTCTCACTTGCAAGTTACGGAATTGAAATTAAAATACCAGAATGAAATGAAGTTACGAAAACTTGAGCTTCAAAAGCAAAAAGAGGAAAGAGAGTCAAATTCCAAAAGAAGAAAAAGAAATGGAAATGAAATTGCAAATGCGACAGGTACGAAGGAGAACGAGCAGAGAGGAAAATGGAGCTGCAATTGCAGGAAAAAGTAAAAGAGAGACAAATTCAAAAAGAAAAGAGATGCATATGAAGTTTCAAATACATAAAGAAGAAATAGAGATGCAAATAAAATTGCTAATATGAAAAGACGAAAGAAAGATGGAAAACCAATTAAAATTAAAATAATTATAACTGGCAAACATAAAGCACCCCGATCATGAATGTTCAGTTTTTGATATTACCAAAACCAAAATATATTATAATAGCACCTTATTTTAAAGAAAAAGACATACATCAATATTTATTTCATTTTGAAAATCTAGCCGAGAATTTTAAATGGCAAAGAGAGAGCTGGACGTATTGGCAAAGCTTGTGAAATTTACTTCATTGTCAGCAAAAGCACGTGCTAATTATGAGTTGGTCAAGGAATGTATCTTGAAGGGCCATAAGTTGGTACCTGATGCATATCAACAGGATTAAGGAATTTGCAGAAAGAAATTTGTCAAACCGATGTCGAGTTTGCTAGGAAAAAAGAAAAACTATTTCACAGGTGGTGTGCATCTAACAAGATTGATAAAGATTATGACAAACTTAGACACCCGATATTAGTCGAAGAGTTCAAGAACTGCGTTCATAGTAACGTCAAAATTTACCTTGATGAACACAAGATAGATACTCTGGAAAACGTTTCTCGTACAGCTGACGAATATTCCTTGGCTCACAAAGATTCATTTGTTAATAAGTTTTCCTCTCAGCATATGGGTAGCATGAAACTACCTGAGTCTCAAATGAGTACCTACAATTTTGAATCTGATACAACTAATAACAATCAAAAGTCAGGTAAGACTGATAAAAAGTTTTTACCTCTTCTCACATGCACTTACTGCCAGAAAATGGGGCACGTTATTCATGATTGCTTTTAGTTAACAAAATATACGCAACGGAATAAAGACGTAACTGTTCCAAATGCCCGTGTTCCTCAGAGGTCAAGATTGTTGTTGTTGTTGTTGTTGTGGGGCTTAACGCAAATATTTAAGCACACGATAGGCTATACATGGCGGCCAGTATTAATGGTGGAGGAAGAAACCGGGAAATCCGCGGAAAGAACCACCGACGCACGAGAAGCTACTGGCAAGCTTTCTCACATATCCACATTCGCCTAATCTTAGACTCGAACCCACGCAGACAGAGGTGAGATGGCAGTGATCTGTAACGGAGAGCGCTTTAGACCATTCGGCCACTCGGGGCCCCAGAGGTCAAGATCTTGGTCATGTATTGGAAACAATAAATTTGTAGGGTCAAACAAACCCCAGTCTTTGTTTATTATGGAGAATTATGGACAATTCATGTCGAAAGTGTCTGTATCATATATTGGTGATTCCGCCAATCATACCCCTATTCAAATATTAAGGGACACAGGAGTTTCTCATAGTCTTTTATTATCAGATAATTTGCTTTTGTCTAAGACGTCTTCTGCTGCTTAAGTCTTGTTGCTGAGGACGTAGAGTGCGGTTTCATTCAAATTCTACTCCATAATGTAAATTTAACATCAGACAGTCTCAGGACCAGTGACTATCGGTGCTGTGAATTATGTGCCCCTTGAGGGTGTTCATTTTATGTTATTCAATGACTTAAATAGAAACAAGATTGTAGTTAATCCACTTGTAAAATGAGTTCTTGAGAATGAAGTTGATCAGGAAATTATTTTTTTGCTGACACATGTAATGGCCAATCTTTTGATGGTGTCACTTTTGCTCTTATTAATGAACAATCAAAAGGTATTGATGATTATGATTCTCTTTTTTCTACTCATTCTCTCATTTTGAATCACGATGACAAACAACAATTACTTGTCTTTGTACAGGGAAAGATGATGAGATCTCGTGTTTGTTTCAGAGGGCTATTAGCAAAGCTGATTCTGCAGAGATTCCAACTTACTATTTTGTTTTTAAAAATGGGGTCCTGATGAGAAAATGGAAAACACCTGAGGCACCATTCTGGTAACGAGTTGTCCGTGAGCAATCAAATTATTGTTCCTAAGTTTTGTAGACAGTGAATTCTTAGAGTAGCCCATGAAACTCTTCTGACTATTCATTTAAGGGTCATTAAGACTTACTACAAGATCTTGCATCATCTTTATAGGCCAGAAATGTGATGGTTCCAAATATTGTAGCTCTTTTTTTATTTGTCACTTGGGCAGTTTTAGTTTTTTGAACTAGTTTATATACATTTTATCTATATACTACTGGAATTGTTAAACAAAAACTTCTTTTAACTGAGGATTCCAAAATTAATCTTTAAGATTATGTCTTTGATTGAGGTTATATATTATGGTCCTTATAAAGTTAAAAATAGATTGGTTTAAATTATATCAACGCACCTAGGAGGCGGAAACAGAAATTTCTTCTTCACCAGTCATGTAAATACGTTTTAGGAGTATGTTGATCGAAGTAGCTCTGTAAATCATTCAATAAATTCATCTCCCACACAGTGAAGATTTAAATGATGATGTACAATCTGGTTGTAGTGACTTTTCGTTCCACCAGTTCTCAAAATTCTGAAATATTAAAGAATCTGGAAAAGAAACTTTCACATCTATGCGATGTGAATATGAACATTTGTTCCTAGATGTTCCAATTCGAACAAGCAAAATCTACCATGTTGCTGAAATTGTAGATTTCAAGCCTCTAAAACAGCACTCTTACAAAGCAGAAATGTTTGAAAAAGTAAATTGAATATTTGCTGGAGAATGACTTTTTTAAACCAAGCAAAAGTAACCAGAGTCAGCCGTACATTCTTGTGCCGAATCTAGATAGAACTTTCCGTAGGTGCACTAAGTACAGAAAAGAGAATAGTGTCAAAAAAACAGACTCATTTCCAATGCCAAGAATCGATGACTGTACTGACAGTATTGGAAATGCAAAATATGTCACCAAGATTGACATGTTAGAAGGATTCTGGCAGATTCCACTTACGGATAGAGCAAAAGAGATTTCAGCCTTTGCAGCGCGAGATGGACACCACCAATACAAACCGATGCCATTTGGTATGAAACTTTCTCTCTCAACATTCCAGCGCATAATGAACTTGATAACGTCTGGTATAGATCGCTTTGATGCTTACATTGACGACGTCGTTATATACTCGTTTCCTGGAAAGATCACCTTGAAACTGTCCGGAGGCAAATTTGGCATTTAATTTAAATAAGATTGAGTTTGTCGAACTTATGTCACGTTTTTAAGTCATAGTGTAGGACATGGTCACGTTAGGCCTGTATATGACAAAGTCAAAGCTATCTCTGAAGTCCATACGTCATTTATTATAAAGCGACTGATGCGAGTTTTCGGTATGGCTGAGAAATTTTTTCTCAGATTTTTTCATAATTGGTGAGCCCATCGCCAAAAGATTGAATAAAAAGAGCAAGTTCTACTGATCTGACAAACCTCAGGAGAAGTTCAATAAATTAAAGGCCATACTTAAAAGTGCACCAGTTCTATCAGCTACAGATTTCAATCAAGCATTGCAAATGTTTGTTGATGCAAGTGATGTACGAGTTAGTGGAGTATTAATTCAGGGAGACAAAAATTGCGTGGTTCATCCAGTGTGCTGTTTCTCGAAAACTTCAATAAACACCAGAGAAATTGTTCCAGACGGTTTTGCATTAACTTTGGCTATACATCATTGTGACGTGTGTATTAAGTCTGCTCCTTCTCCGAATCTTGTATTCATTGATCACAAACCCCTTACTTTCATAAACAAAATGAAAACTAAAACTCAGCGGTTGTTGGGATGCAGTTTGATATTGCAGGAATACAACACTGAAATTCAGTACATGATTTTATCTATTTTTTGAAAATTGTATCCATGTCTGCAATGTGTACTGATTATCTTTTGATTTTTGCATTCCAGATCCGAGACTGTTTTAGGTATACAAAAATGCGTAGGCTCTATACATAGATGCTTGCGTACTAATAACATAGTTATTGGTAAACGTGTTTACGAACTTCTGCCATTTTCGCTTAGGACAGATCGATCAGGTGATATCTTAGAAGAGTTAAGTTAATTCTTATTGGATGAGTTACCTCACATGAATTGGTATTTTGCAACATTTGAATGAGTAGTACGATCTGTCACGTGGAGGTTCGTTGTGAAATATAGTCGTTATAAAATGTGCATATAGGGAGAGAACAGAGGAATCGATATTCGTTCCTAATTTGGAGTCATTCTTATTTCTTGAATTCCTGTTGTAACATTAATTTGTAGACGTGTTTTATGTCGTACTTTGATATTATTTCTGAGGAAAAAACATTTGCTTGGACTATTCGGTGGAAATAGAAAGTGCTCATTGTTTGAACTATGAAATTATTCTGGAACGATTGTGAATTATTCAAAGGAGTGGACCACGCCATTTTGACAGCGTCGCGATTATTGGGGAACCAGTACAATTCAGGGTCTGACGTTTCTACAGAATATTTAATTTCTTTGGACTTTAGTTTAACTCTTAATGGATTATTCTGGATTCTCTTCATAATACTGTAAGTTCCTCTCACATTATAACATACAAAACTTGTTGGTTTTGCTTCTCTCTGTTACTTAGTTTATAACCATAGAGTCGTAACAGTATAGTGTATATTCACTAAATAGCGTGCGAGATAATGGGTCACTTATTGATCAAAACCACTGTTCCAATAAATCCGTTCATGTTTCCCATCCAACATTCTTAAAATGCAATGCTAAATAGTAAATCCATATTTGAAAATCAGACAGACCGATGATGCAACTGCACATCTTATATAGGCTTTGCTATGGTTAAATACATGTACATGTTGAGGGTTGTCACTATCTTTCATAAAACGCCAAATGCCTAATTATTTATATATAGTATATATTAATATTTTAATTAGAGTATGCGAATGTAAAGGGACAGACAATAAATACAAGACCACACAAGAGTTTTGTTCCGAGTGAAAGGAAAGACCTCGTTTGATACGGCGTTGGTAACATAGTCTTGGTCTGATAGCCTCGACATCCTAAGCTGTAACATAGTCGTTCTTTCAAACTGTTCAGAACAAAACACTTATTTAGCTTTGTCTATGTACGGATCAATAACTTATCGCATCGAACCAAATCTTGAGAATTTAAGTGTCATTTCCTATTTTGTCAGTATAGTGAATCAGAGAAATAAACCAACTCAGGCATAGGACAGTATGTAAAACAGATGTTGGATATTGAGATAACGATGCAGGATGTCCCCTCATAGAGAGTGAAACTTGTACAGAAATTCGTAATCTACATTTCTGTTCCTATCAAGATAGTAATCTAATGCATTTATGTATAAACAACCATTACAAGAAATATCGATAAATATATAAAACGATCCATGATGTAAATTTAAACCTCGTAAACTCCTTTACTATTCGAACAGAAAACTCATATGGACTATGCGTCTGTAGCGGTCAGTCAATCGATTGTCTACGTCCGAAGGGAAATCTGATTTATCTACGTTGTGGTCATAAAATTATATTATAACCAGAAAACAATAAAAATTGTCAGGTAATGGATAAACAAATATCCCGGCAAGAAAGAAAATTTCAACTCAAATTTAAATAATGATTAGTAGCGTACATACAAGATTTTCGTAACTGCTGCGCAAAATAATACATGTGTGTTCTTTTTTTAGACATATGTTTGAGCTACTGAGTTTCAAAAATCCAGCTGCGTCTTGCTGAACGTTGCCATTGATTCTTATAACACAAATTATAGAAACCTATATAAACATTGGCGGGAATAACAATAGAGCAATGGTCTACACCGTTGCAGGGGTACTGAGAGAGATGCAGAGATTGGATATATTTGCAGAGCAGTAATTCATAATTACATCTATTCGTACAGTAAGTCAGACTTGCTCCATTTTAAGCGTTCTAGACTCTTTCATACGATTTTCTTTTATCGGATTTATTGACACTTCAATGATTTCCTGTTATCATTTCTATTTTACCAACAACGCATACGTCCACGATTCGTTTTCTTTCATTTTGCTATTCGAATCGTTTCAGAATGCTTGACATTTTAGAATCTGAATTGGATCTTTTTTCATTTTATTTGACTCAACATTTCCTCCATATCGTCTGTGTTATTGCATTCTGTCAAATGAACCCATTTACTTTATTAGCTGCTTCATGATAACCAAAAAAAATTAAATGTGCAAGATGACTGACCTGTAAGAGATACACGATAATGTTGACAAAAGAAATAGGATAGATCCGTTTCGGTAAAGAACCTTATCATTTTTAAAACTAACAATGACCATCGCATTCCAACCAACCAAATTTTATGTCAACAGCTCTTAAAAACGCATTTTCTTGCTTGTGCCATGATTTCGTTCTGTCCGGAAAAGGGTCTGTGTAAATATAGTCAGACTGAAGGAAGTAGACTTTTATCTGTGTAGCAGCATCAATATACACTGCCAAGTATGCGAGATATAGCCACAAATTTAACGACTAGTTCCTCTGTCAGTCAAACGATGAACCTCAGTTCCGGGAGTAGTCGGACCATAACAGCGTCATTCCGCTAACGACTACCCTTACTGGACTATTGCATACTAAGTACTCTGCGTAATGTCAATAATAATTTATAGGTCAAAACATTTGCAATGGATTTCAGATCACTATTTGACCTGTAGATGGAGTATCTTCCATCGGAGTTAACAATAGCTTAATAATAAAAAGAATGTTTCTAGATATTGGAAATGAGTCTAATTTTACCCTTTTTTCCCAAAATTTTTCCGACAATGATACTTTAAAGCCACCAAATAACGCTCTTCTTGCACCTGTCTAGTAAAATACCTAGTTTGGTGGAATATTAAAGGTTCAGAAGGAGATAATTGAGAGGCTTATGGGAGATGCTGATACTAACATCAAACTGACACGTTATAGACACGTTAATCCCTCAGACCAAGCAAATATCTTCTGAGCATGTCTTTCTTATTGCAAAATAACAAACAAGACAATTGCTTCAAATCTGACATTTTTACATGATCGTTTCCGCAGCATGAACCAGAGAAAAGCAAACTCTTAATGCACATCTACACAAACCATATACATAGCCTACAAAGGTTCAAGAGATTTCAGCAAATCACACATTAATGCACTTCTGCACCAACCAACCATACAGACACACAGACACAGACACAGACACACACACACACACACACACATATATATATATATGCAAATAATAATACTATCATAGAGGTTAGAGAACTTTTAATTCGTACCCTACAGAGATTCGAACCCAGGTCCGCGGGTAACCGGCACCCATCGACTTGCCTGCACACACCAGCACGACTAAGCATGCATCACCAAAAAATGATGCGACTGAATCGATGTTATATGCAATCGTGTGTAGCAGACACACTCGCATGACGACCAGATAATTACTTCTCATCTATCTACACAGACATTCCTGATTCCTATGAAAGAATTCAGGGCGTATAGGATTAATTATAGAGAATTATAACGATACATCAGACAGATAGTATAGTATTATTTGTATTAAATATTAATTATAGTATAGTATTATTTGTATTAAATATTAATTCTGCCTGCTATTATCAAGCATTCTTCTACAGAAACCAGGGATAGCACCTTCCGTTCTGTCTGGTGTATATTTATAATTCTCTCTCTCTCTCTCTCTCTCTCTCTCTCTCTCTCTCTCTCTCTCTCTATATATAT
>JAECUM010030053.1:0-48488 GCA_016617855.1 Megalonaias nervosa
TCAAAATAACAATTTAGACAAATAATATTATTATACAAATGGAGCAAAATAAATTTGTGAAAAACTCACCATGAGCAATTATGAAGCATCTCGTGATGGTGTAATCAAGAACTGTGGACAAAAAAACCCCAGTTGGTTCTGTTGATAATGCTGGTTATCTCAAATTTACTGTAGGAAAAGAAAGATATTACTCACATAGATTCGTGTATGAATGTTTTCCTGGACTGATAAAAGACGGATTTGTGATCGATCACATCAATGGCAATAAAATTGATAATTCTTTACCGAATTGCAAGCTATTACACAAAGTCAGAATTCTGCACGTGGAGATATTTGAAAATATGGTAAGTTTCCGAAAGTTGTTAATCCGTGAACACGGAGACTGGCGAAGAAATAATATTTCAATCAATGTATTCAGCTGGAAATATTTTGATATTTGCATTTCTTCAGTACAACGTGTCGCGGATAAAATATACAAATCGGCGTATTCGAGAAAATATAAACAGAAAATATCATTTTGCTATGTTCCTATAGTATTAGATGACGATGGGAGATAACTCCGTCAAGCAACGACTTCTTCTCTAGAGTAATTAAGTAGTTGCCCCGCTTGCAAGTGCGTAATATTATATGACTGTGCCGCGATTTTTTTTTACTGTTTCTCACAACAGGACAAAATACAGGTAAGTCATTTTTAGCTCCTACCTGTGAACAGGTAACATACTTGTATACAAGTCTACATGTATTTTATAATCTCGCGAATGACATCTTGTGCAGAAAACATATGTGCGATTATGATATGCAGATATTTTATACAGAATATTTTATGAAGTGTGTCTTGAAATTGAAATAAACCCACGCTACAGTTTACAATAATTGTGATTTTATTCAGTATAACTAAACGCACATGTAGGTTGTCGTCTGCTAGTATAGCACAGGTGACCTCAGTATAAATCACGCGCCACTTGCGTGTATACAAATCCAGGTCAAACAGGTATACAGACCTATATGTATTTAACTCCCGAATGACATCAGGTAGAAATGTGTATATAATAAATATTATTATTCTGATTCTGATTCAGAAAATATTTTTATTTTAAATAAATATTTATTACATAATGAATTACGAAAATATTCATGCAATTATTTCTGAGATTAAGAAATTAAATGACGAGTTGGACCCTGATAAAATCATAAATGATTTGGAAGCGCTACATGAACGGAAATATGATGGAAGATATACACTAGCAGCCGAGTACCGATTCATTAAGTTACCTCAACAGGCTTTAAGACAGTCTCTACTTTATGTCGATGATGAAGATATTCCAAAATTTGTTTTACTTGCAAATTCGATCGAAAAAAATTGAATTACAGTTATCACATGAATACAAAACAAAAAGATTATAAGTTCACGTGTGCGACAGCTGAAGATATTTATGTGCAGTGACAAGGTCGCTACTGACGAGGTCACTGAAAGCACTGTCACTAGTAACTGTGGTAGTGAATAATTATCTACTTAATTTTACCTGTGTACGGTAAAAACTCCGGTAGCCGTGCGGTTAAGGCGTCCGCGTATGGATCCACTAGTGGAAACTCTCCACATGTTCGAGTCTCGAAAAATGCTAAAGATATATTATATTGCATTCGGCGACAGATGCTATTATAATTGGGGGGGACCTGCGGGCAGTTGATGATGAGATATACTTGTGTACGGGTGATTGTAAGATTGTAAAAAAACCTAATTCCAGGTGTAACTCGCCTGGCACCCCCGAACCTCAAAACACCTGGGGTTCGCCGAGGGGGTGTTTTTTATTACCCCTATCGCGCTTAGCGATCCAATAATTGCAATGAGAAAGAAAAATTACAATTACAGTGAGAAACAAATTTAACAATTACCCCGAAGATATATATCCGACGTCATTCAACTTGCTCGTCAGGTACTCTCTTCTGCTATTTATTTATTTATTTATTTATTTATTTATTTATTTATTTATTTATTTATTTATTTTCATTCTGATTAAAATATATTTACTCAAAATAATATTTATTTTATAACATGCAGAAACAGATTATAATATTTATTCTGATTCAGATTCTGATTATATATTCAGATTCTGATTATATTCTGACATATTATATTTTTTATTCTGATTCAGATAATATTCTGACACATTATATTTTATTTTATTTTTTATTCTGATTCAGATTTTGATTATAATATACAGAAACAGATTATAATATTTATTCTGATTATAACATGCAGGAACAGATTATAATATATATTCAGATTCAGATTCTGATAATAATATTTATTCTGATTCAGATTCAGATTATAATATTTATTCTGATTCATGATCATAATATTTATTCTGATTCATGATCATAATATTTATTCTGATTCAGATTCTGATTATAACATTTATTCTGATTCAGATTCAGATTCTCATTATAATATTTATTCTGATTCATGATTATAATATTTATTCAGATTATAATATTTATTCTGATTCAGATTCAGATTCTGATTCAAATTCAGATTCAGATTCTGATTCTGATTCAAATTTATTTTTTTGTTTTTTTTCCCATTAATTCAGAATTTTTTTACCATATCGATGACATCATCGATAATCTTTTTACTAATTTTGTTTAGACAATAATAACACACCATCAATTGTTGTGTGAGGGTTAGTTTTTTAATCTCTGCAATTAATCCCGATGATTTCGTCATTGATTATATTTATTCGTGTAATTTTAATTCGATGACGATCTTGGAGTTCTACGAACTCACGATTTCACATACAAACTTATTGCCAGAACTTCCTGACGTAGGCCAAGTAAGTGTCCGGCTTGGTCAGTAAGTCTAAAATGTATCAGTGACAACAGTGGATTATGACATCGCAGATAAACCGGATTAACGGGCACTGACACAATTAAAAACCCGGGGAGTACTTCGGAGGTAAATGAATATAAGATATATCCTTGCTGTACCAGGGTGGATTTTTCAACGTCTACGAGATAACTTCTATCAATAGCATCACACACCAAATTAAATTATCAAATCGTTGATGTGATGTTGACTATGCCCGGTGATACATGACGAACCGTCGCCATATGGATCATTGTTATGTCGGAGAATAATTGCCGGAGATATTTTTCTCCATGATTCGACGACTTTAGGAAAATTTTCATCGATTATATCGTTAACTGATTTTTTCAATTCATCGTCGTTAAATCCTGGAAGTTTAAATGTTGGTAATTGTTTTTCTGTTATCGCGTAATGTCTGAAAAACAATCGTTTAAGTGTCGTTGTATAGAGGGATTCAGAATCACCGAATTCATCACCGTCGACGATTACTGTTTCAATGAAAAATTTATTATGTATTTGAGGTCCGATGCAACCTGGTTTAGATGTTGTATCGTTGCGATGATCTCTTGCTTCATATCATCGTTGTAATATTGTGCAACACTGGAAAATAAATTTCGTAGTTTGTTGTTTGCTTATTCATGTTCGGATTTAATTACGTCGGAAAATGATTTAGTAAATCTTTCGTCGATAAGTGGTTTTTTTATTATCATCATAGTGATATATGGTTCTTAATAATCTATGAAGTTTTGTGCCATCAGACGCAATAAAATAGAATTTTTCTCCAGTCGTATAATTCCATGGATATCCTCTTCGATATTCTGGATATTTTAAAAATATTCTTTTATCTGTGGTAAAATCAACTCGTTTAGGTTCTGGAGGTCCCTCATAAACAGGTGCTACTTCTGGCCACCCTAATACAGTTCTGATCGATGACTGATATATATCTACGGCGTATTCCGGCTTTGATATTTCCATCGAGGCCGATAATGTTAGTTCATGAACCGTAATAGCGATTTTAGATTCTCGTCCTGTGATAGATTTAATTCTGGGCTGGAACTCATCATTGATCTGTTCGATTTGATAACTGCCCGTAGGAATACAAAACAACTTGCCAGTCTGAAGTTCCATCAGATTTATTTTTATAAGAAAACACTAATGAGTTATTTGCGGATAATCCACCAAAT
The DNA here is from genome assembly GCA_016617855.1 of Megalonaias nervosa. NCBI lineage: Eukaryota > Metazoa > Mollusca > Bivalvia > Unionida > Unionidae > Megalonaias > Megalonaias nervosa. Next base: position 4,048 of record JAECUM010030053.1, read on the forward strand.
GATTTTGATCTTATATTGGGCCAACTGTGATATACTCGCAATTGTGCTAATGCGATTTCATTCACTGGAATCGCCGTTGGAAAAACAATATCGAATTCAGGATTAGTTGAACTCGTTGATATCATTGTCGTGGTTGACGGTCTTGTATTAGCGACAGTTTGTTGGAGGAGTTCTTGCGGCGTCGATGACGAAGTCATTGTTATTATTATTTACTTGATTTTAAATCAGGAAGTAAATTGACTTTGTCAATGGCTCTGCCATCGTCATAGTAAGCCTTAATCATTTCCGCGAATTCCTGATCTGATATTACTCCATCATTGAGACCTGATGATATCAGTGATGATAATTTGGCGTGTGTGTGTGTGTGTGTGTGTGTGTGTTGCCGCCGATAACAATATTTGATATTCATGTAATTTATCAGCCGCACACGCAGATATCTTTTTTGCGATTATATTAAGAATACCAGCAATACCTGTCATAACTGCAACACCAATTCCTGTTATTGGTGCTATTATATATGTGGCTGATAATGATTCGGTTATAGTTGCTGTTCCAGCGACGATCGCAGATGCAGAATAAACAATTATATCAGAAACAACGATACGTCTACGGTATTTTTTTTATTTTTATTGTGTACTCGTCAATGATGTTTTTTAGTTGGGTCTGTAACAAACACGCTTGCTCGTATCTGAATTTGTTTACGATCTTCAGATCTGACGTCAACGACTTTGTCATCGACAATGGCAAAGCCATCAATGTTCATGAAATCATTATACCTAATGACGTTGTCATTAAATTAAGTAATCAATTGAGGTGTTTCAGCGACAAATTCCAGATACCACCAGTAAGATGCTGCGGTTATTTTTTTTATCAGATGATTCCAGTATAAATATTTCTTCGGCATCTTTATTTAATACAATAGACACGGTTCCAGAAAAATTATCAGTCGAATGACGCCATGGATACGTGTTAAATATCCTGAATTTTGCAGCGCTGAACACAGACAGCCTATACACACCAGTGACTTCCGCGGTATGTTTGATAGTGTTATTTTGCTGTGACCATGTTGATGATCCTGATGATACTGTGTATACAATATTGTTGACAATGGCGCTGCCATCGGCGTAAGAAAGTTTAATCAGATTAGTTTTTTGAACGATATTAGGAATTCCACTGACAATGTCTTCTAGTTTTGTGTTAATTTCAGAGAGTTTTGTGTCGACAACCATTGGACTTCCAAAGAAATCATCTGCGATTTTATTAAGTTTTTGAAAATTTCTACGAGTGTTTAAAAACATATTTACGTGAACGTCATACTCGGCTCGTAGTGTATTTAATTTGTCATCGATGGACGTATCTTTATCATCCACATATTTCTTTGTTGCGGCATCTTCATCACCTGTTGGTTCTCTTAAAACAACGATTTTGTTTCCGTTCATGTTGAGTTTGTCTGTCATTGTATCACCGGTGGATTTTAAACAATCAGCAACACTATTTCTGACTTCAGTTCTAATTTCATCTCTGATAGTTATAAATGATATATTTGAGTCTCTGATTCTACCACCGTCGGTAAAAACTGGAATATTATCCGTGGTAGCACTGAGAACTCTACGAATTATGTCGATCCATTTAATATTACTCGTTTTTAGAACGCCGTATTTATCCTGAAAAACAACTACTTCGTCTCGGTCAACACACGATAAATCGATCATATCGGCGAGTTCATCTTTTGTAGCGAATTTCGACAAATCGATGTCTTCGCCCTTCTTGCCAGTAACACAAGAAGATCCTCCATAAATATCAACCATTATACAATTAGCGATTATTTAAAATAGAACTCGTATAATCACTTACAACTTTATGAGGCTGCATCGTTGGCGATGAAATCGCTGATTTTGAAATAGCATCGAGGATCGCAAGTGATTCACGGCCACAGATTGGTGGATCGGTTATTTTTTGTGTTGGTAATGTTGAATACCATACGGGAATGTTGCCAGTGACTTTGTCACCGTTGTCGACATATTTAAAAAATTCCTTTGGTGGTGCCAGTCCATACGAATCGAAATAAACAATTCCACGTGGATCAATCGCACATGCAACCCAATGAGTACCTGGTCCAGAGCTTTTATCGAGATTAATGATACCGGTCTCAACACGATTTGGTTGTTTTGGTAATTGATCGCGCATAGAAACACCTCTGAAGTTTTTGATATTTAACCTCTCAGCAGCATCAAGTAAATCAAAATTGGACATGGGAAGGGGACGCTTTGCGTTTAACGAAGTGTCCCGGGAAGTCTTAGACATTTTCCGTACCATGAACGAGGAGTTCCTGGCAGTCTTAGACCTTTCCCCTATTTTTTGGAAGTTTTATTCATTTTCCTGTTGCTTTCTTTGATGCCATTCCAGCGGCAGTTCCAACTGCGCCGAGTGCAGCAGCTTTCGCAACCCCGGGTGCAGCCGCTGCTATCAACGCTGGTATAGCTGCGAGAAGTGGAAATATACGACCCGTCTTGGCAATGTCGCTAATGGCACCCGCAGACAGATCAAGTCGTACGGCAGTCTTTGATCGTTTGGCGTCATTGAAGTGCTTGTGTTGACGTTGATAGTTTATTAGGACCACCTGAGATCTGTCCTCGTTTCAGTAATATTTTCATTCCCGAATTCTTTTTCGATACTGATTGTAGCTTTTTAATCTGACCAGGAGTCAGAGTAACATTAACGTGATGATATGACATTATAATATCATGAGCTATTTAATTACATGTTTTCGACTGGGGCATTAATGACTCTCATTCGTCCACCAACACCTTCAAGCAACATTGTTTTATCGGATAATATAACCGCGATTGCTCTGTAATTGGGAATAGCAATAGCATCTCTATTCACACGAGCTCGAAAGTGTATGTCAACGACGGATTGCCTAAACAAATCTAAATGTTCCAGCGAAAAATAGTAGATCGGATACAGCGTTGTAAAATCCAGCTGTGATATTTGTAAACCAGAATCAACATTTTGATCACGCCCCATGAATGACATCAAACGATGATATGCACGTGCAACATGATTGAGTTCAAAATTCAATAATATGTCCTCAAAGGGTTCTTGATGTCCATTTATTCTCAATGAAACTTCAGAAACACCAAACTGGTCAAATATCATTATACTGCGTGTTTGTGAATTTATTCGATCAGCATTTTGAAACGCAATAAATATATGTCGCGGCGCAGAGACACCTTGCTGTGATGCTATCTGCCATGTGAATAAACCATTAATGGTTCTCTGCACCGCATCTGTAGTTGTTGTCAACCATGATAATGTCGATTTACCACCGCTGTCCATAAAAGAGAGTAGCCGTTGTTCTTCAGGTATTGTTGGAGTCGTTGTTGGCATCCACAATGAAAGTTTTGTTATTATTATTTTACCTTCATCACCGATAGGTCTCCATATTTCATCGTTGTCGGAAGCTTTTCTTACAAGTACAACTGTATGCTTGGCTCCGAAAATAACCTTTCTGACATTTCTACAAAATCCAAAAATATGTGTTAACGGAATTGCACATGAAAATAATCTACGCGCATCTTTCAGCATTGCTCGACGTGCTGCAAATCCTAAGCTGAATTCTGGATTAGAAGCATGAACCACTGGCCACACATCAGCGTCAGCAGCGTCGGCGAAGTTTCTTGGTCGTCTTATATTGTACTGTCTGTTGTCAGGGTGGTCAGAAGTATCCTTTACAAACATCATTGACGGACCAGCTGATCTTGAATAATCGTCGCTGTATCTTGCAAGGCCAAGTATCGTCGTTGCAACGTCGACGTCTTTCTGAATTGATTGAATATTTTTCCGCCAATCATGTACATAGCGCTGTCGAATAACGCCATAATACCATTATTAACAAAACCAACTCTAACTTCAGCGCCATAAGTTATTATTATTTTCTCTTATAATTTCACCTTCGACCTCGATAAATGCCTCCGCGGGTAAGAAATATCTACTTGTATCCTGAATTTGCAGCTCAATTCGTCCACGCTGATTTGGCTGTCGTGCGTCATAAGAATAATATCGATAATCGCACACAGATTCATCCTTGAGAACTGGCGCATCCATGTCGAGTGCGGGATTAGATGCACGCTTGAACATTTTATTATATCTATTATCGTCTAACACGAAGACCACTTCCTGCTATTAAACTTGCGGTTATAGTTTTTTCTTTTTCTGATAGGGGTACACCAGTCAACTCTGCTAGTTTTTGATTCGCAGCTTGATTTATTATTTTACTAAAATTTGCAGGCATAACTTCTGTACTGGGTAATTTTACTGGCTGAGGTTTTACTGGTTGAGGTTTTCGTCGTACTAATCGTGCTAGTCTATCCTTGATTGCCGAGAATGCTTTACCGGCAACATCTACAACAGAACTAATTCCTTTTTGACGAACAACGTCTATAGCTTTCATTCCCAGTTGCTTTGTAATCGGTATTGCTTTTGGGGCTATCCTTCTGAATAGACCCTGAACAACATCACCAAGTCCATCTCCGTAGAACGCTTTATATGTAGGTAATCGCGAATTTATCACCCTGACCATGATCGGTCCACGGTGAGTATTATGTATGAACATCTTATTTTCTTGTCACTGATCTAATTGTATACCTGATCAATCACTGCGGTAATCATCGACGATTTCATCAATGAGGGATCGATAAACATTAATATCCATGATACCACCGGTAAATAATCTCTGACAAATAGCAGCTGCTTCATTAATGATTTCTGGGGAATTATTACCAGCTCGTTTTCCTCCAATGAGCATTTCTAATCGTTCAATATCGGCAAGGACGTTATCGGGACATTGAGTAATAAGACCACTTCCTGTGGTACCCGTACGAAAAAAAATTCCAGTTGTTTCTTCTTCCTCAATGCGAGATGGGCCGAATGACGATTTTTCTGTCGATAATATATATCCGGGTAATGGCGCTCTTTTAACCTCTTCGACTTGTCTCTTAAAATTTGCAAATTCATCCTTATATTTATCAATGATTCTAGATATACCACGGGACTTTCGAAATATAAAAGCATCCCAATTAAATTTTTAATGAAACACTAGCGGTGTCTGGATCTAATAATCTATCACGATGTGGATATCCTGTTGCGGAAACCGCTACAGCATTTTCTCGAAGTATCCTACGATCCTATTCGGTTAATCGAGCTGGTGGTTTTGGTTTTAGTTTTGGTTTGGCGTAACAAGATTCCTTACATCATCCACCTCCTCACGAACTTTGTCAACGCTCTCAAGTACATGTTGTATTTCTTTTTGTATTTGTGGCTGAGCCGCAGCTAATTCGCCTGGAAGTTCTCGCAGAATCTTTTTTGTTTTCTTAGTTCGTTCTGCTGTTTGTCCGGTTGCTTTAGCCGTTTGCTCCAACGCAGGAAGAAGATCTTTGGTAGCCTTCGTAACCGGTTTAAATAATTGTTCTGCACCTTCTGCAAATTCCACTTGAGATTCCTGACGAGCTTGCAGTTGTTACTTGACAGAATCACGGACGGAGAGATATTTTTCAATTGCCTCTAGTCGCTGTCGAGCTAGTTTAGCTGTGTGAGATTCCATTATTGATATAACAATGATTTAATTAAGCCACACCCAATACTCTTAATCACTGTGGTAATCATCGGCGATTTCATCAATGAAGGATCGATAAACATTAATAGCCATGATACCGCCTGTAAATAATCTCTGACAAATATCAGCTGCTTCATTAATGATTTCTGGGGAATTATTACCAGCTCGTTTTCCCCCAATCAGAATTTCTAATCGTTAAACATCGGCAAGGGTGTTAATGGGGCATGAGGTAATAAGACCGCTCCCCCTGATACCTGTACCAATACCATTTCCAGTAGCGCCGGGTTCAGAACTTGAATCCTGCCATTCTTTTTTCATACCTGTTGTTTGGAGTGTTTGTCGTTGTTGTAACTGTTTGAGATAATGTTTTATTCCATCATCAAATGCAATATATCTTGGATCATTATTTCAGGCCTGATCAACTCCGTGGTGTATGCGAAATATCCATTTGTACCAGGTTTCACGACTTATATTATCATCGGCGTACTCGGGTTTTAGAAATTTTTCTCTCTGATCAAAACTGTGCACGGCAAGCGCAGGTATTCTTACCGTTTCAATATTTTTATGAAGGAAATATCTCTTTCGGTAAAATTTATCATTCACTTCAGTTCTGGCCCTTACTTGTTTTGGTTTTAGTTCTGGTTCTGGTGTATGATCCTTTTGGTCAATACCTTCAAGTATTTCTCGCATTGGCTGAGCAGCAGCTATTTCACCTGGAAGTTCTCTTAGAATCTTTTTTGTTTTTTTAGTTCTTTCTGCTATTTTTCCAGTTGCTTTAGCGGTTTGCTCTAACGCGGGAAGAAGACTTTTGGTCGCCTCTGTAACCGGTTTAAATAACTGTTCTGTTTCTTCGGCAAATTCTTCCTGTGTGTGTTGACGTACTTGCAATTTTTGCTTGACAGAATCACGAACAGGAATATATTTTTTAATTGGCCCTAGTCGCTGTCGAGTTGATCTAGCTGTATGAGATTCCATTATTGGTATAATAATAATTTAACTAAGTCAAACCCACAAAGCAGCAGAGAGGCTGAACGACAAAAAATGAGTGTGCGGCAGGCAAAAAAACCCACCTAAAATTTGAAAAAAAAAATACGTCAATGGGGAGTAACAAAAACGAGCTAACCCGGATGATTTCGTTATTGCGGTCTGTTTTTCCGACGTATGGAAATATGTTCGGTTAGAGGTTTCAGTTTGACGTTGTTGACTTTTGTTCTCAGCTTTTACAGGAACCTTTATTTTTGCAAACGGACCCTCCTAAACCTTTGTAGGGTTCAGCCTCTCTGCTGCTACGAGTGTGTGGGCCAATTCCCACTCGTATAAAACTCAGGTGCCGTGAAGAGCGTGTACGCACGGAACAGGGGTGACGTCATATGAGAATTGCCCAATCAAGCTCGACGTCTTATACCGCAGTTAACAGGCATTTCATCAGAATGAGTGTGCGTTGGGTCCATTCCCACTCATGATAGCCTTCCATACGGGTTCTTTGGGACTTTATTGTCCCACAACCTGTTGGCTGAATTAAATAGCACTCTTTGTGTGCATAAATGCGCTGGGGGATGTGGCACTTTTTCCTTCCCTCGCGATTAATTAATTAGCCCGCGGTGCGGGCATTAACCGTCCAGATTGGCGCATGCGACCTAAATTTAAAAGTCAGTTAGTCAGTCAGTCTGACTTACATTCCATTAGATTACATTTCATTCATTCGATTCATTCACATTCACAGACACGGGGTACGACACTCTCAAGAAGTGGACATGCCTTCATATCAGCATAAAGCTGTAGTTGAAGCATTAGCTCAGGGACAATATTACTATCAACATACCACCACAAAGAAGAGTGCAGCCCGCCAAGCAGTCCGACTAGCAGAAGAGGCTCAGCAGCCCGCAGACGAGGACCGGCAGCCTGCCTAGCTAATTTGACATCGCCTTCAGTCAGCGAATTCTTTAGGACCTGGGAAAGAAAAAATTGTTAGATTAAGGTATGTGTTTTGATCTAAACCTTCGGGTATCAGCTGTGCTCTCTGTGTTTAAATTCATGATTCTAAATTATTAAGTAAACAAGGTTAGAAAACATAAGGTTAAGAACATATATTAGAAACAGAAATATAGATAAATATAGTTTAATTGCTCAGTTTTAGGGAAACAGATAGGTAGGAACACGAAACAACCTATAGTTCTATAAAATTATGGTTGAAATTGTTGTTATTGTGGTTATCAAACCAATTCGCGCCAAAAATTTTAGTTTTTTGCGCAATTAATAAAATCAGTCTAAGCGTACTTTGCTATTAATTAATTAATCAAGACAAGATAACACTGTTATCATATTGTACAAATTTTTTAAAACATTTCATAACTTTGAAGCAGGATAATTAGTGAGGGATAGGATAGTTAGTGAGCACCGAACTTGTGAGGTGGGAGATTTCTAATCCTTAAACAGGTGCTAGGAACTATACTGGCCTATACCTGGGAAGACTCCTTATACATTGCAAAGCCCGTGCAATGACTGTGAGGTTTTCTGCCAGTTAGGGTTGAGTTGTCGATCACTCACCAGATCGGGGTGTCATAAGCCTTTTGTTAGCTACAGAGCTAAACAGAAAATCAGGATTTAAATTATCATAAAGCCCAAGTAGCAATAGTAACACAGTGACAGGATCCCAAAATCAAATAACCATGTCACAAATCAAACCAGCACCGCCCCATATCAAAGTAGTAATGCAACAAAACAGAGGCGCTGTTAGGCAAAATAATAATATGATGAAAATGTTGAGGAATTGTAGTACCACCAACAATGCCCTATTATCTACGACATTCCCCCCGTCTCCAATCACTCCCAACCAAACATCGCCACTTTTTATGGGACACTTCAGTTCAACCCCAACTGGCTCTAGTTCGCGTGCTGCAATTTTGATAACAACCCTCGATGTGAGTGCCAATTACCCAACCGCCCTCCCCAATAGTCCCACTTCAGGCCAAACAAACAAGAATAACATCAGTGGGGATACCAAAAGGTACAACTCATCACCAATAGTGATTGACTCTGAAGTTACTCTTTTCCCATCTCATGATCAAATTCAGATCCTTGATAACACGCTACCAACGTCATCAACCCCAAGAGGATCCCATGGGGGCTTTTCACCATTACAACCCGTTAAGGAAAATAGGAAAAAGATGGGAGGTAAGTTAAATATCCCAGAGATGGGTAACTCCTCTAACAAGAAAACAACAACGATAGGAATCGATGTTGTGAAAATTGAACAACCATTTTCTAATACAACAATACCAAGGATGGAATCAGACGACTCTAACACAGGAGAACAGAATCCAATAACCATCCACAAACCCACTCAAGAATTTGAGAAGGAATGCCAAGTCTGAAACAGCAGTGAAGTGATAACGGTCGAGTCCCCTACCAAAATTGAACGGATCAAGTTCCGAAAACAAAGAGAAATCTAGTGGTACCCAGTAATCTTCCATCCCTTGTGGAACCCAAATCTCCCACATCTGCTGAGATGATCAAAAGAGACCAAATAAAAACTAGTCCACAACCCGCGGACAAACCGCAAAAAACTTCAACGGATAACCCAACAATGATATCTCTAACAACAGGGACAAAAGAAGAGAAAAGAAAACATTCATTGCAGTCAAGTTCCAGGACCGTCTAACCCTACATCAGCAGAACCATTAATAGTGGAGGAATTCCTGGGATTAAGCACTAAAGAATGCCTAAGATTAATCTCCCCATAAAAGAAACCCACCTTGATAGAACCAATTTCCAATGAATATCAAGGAAAAAGAAAAGAAAAAAAAAAGATCAATTAAAGTGAAAAACACAGGTAAAGACACCTCTGCAACAACCAGAAAAGAAACAAGAAAGGGAAAAAAAATCGGAAACAAACGGACTAAGAAATAATGACGTACCAGAAAAACCAATAACCACAGGAAAGAAAACAGACCAAACAAAACAAACTGGAAGCACAATGAAGGAAAAACTGAAATCACAGTACGACCCCACGAACTTACTCTCTTTATTAAGAGTAAGAACCCCCAATTGAGCAGGATAAGTAACATTAACATTATGTCAACCTTAAGATTCAAGGCGGTGAAGTTAAAATAATAAGACCTAAGACATACTACATCATCACCTGGTGTAGCACAAGTAACCAAGTTGCCAAATATACGGAAACAGAGAAAATAGGTCCAATAAAGGTCACGGTGAGTCGACATCGAAGAGCTGGCAAAGTAACTGTTACGAAAGAAGAAAGTCGTAAACCAAAAACACCATAAGGCGCAATCAACAAAGGAAAGAGAACAAACCAAACCGCAACTGTCCTTTAAAAATGTCCTAAAATTAAAGGGATCCAACCAAAAAATGGACAACCAACATCTCCTTGAAGAGCTAAAGTACTATGGAACAAAGGTATCCAAAGCTTATCGGCTAAAAACCAAAAACGGAGCGAATTCCAATGTAGCAGTACTGGAATTTGAAGCAAGACCACCCCTATTGGCAAGATTAGGACCGTATGGCCACTTATCTCCATTAGAAGACAATAGGAATAAACCACGCTTCTGTAGTAATTGCAAAGGATGGGGACATTATACCAAGAAGTGCAGTTTTAGACCAAGGTGCGGAACATGTGGAGGAAATCATCAAGGAAGATGAAATTACAAAAGACAAAAATACGCCAATTCCCTAGGTCCACACCATCCAAAGTCATGGGAATGCCCAATAGCACAAAGAGAATGGGATATAACAGAAATCATGGCAACAAAAAACATACTTTATCCTGAAGCACAGAAGACCTGGAAAACAGCCCAGCAAACAGAAAAAGGAAAGAAACAAATTGGTATGAACACACCAAACAAGCTCAAGGCAATCCAATCAAAACAAGGGAGGCGACAAAAAGACGATTGCAGAAGTACAAGTTTCCACCACGATTCCTAAAGAAGACAACATTGGCTCGAACACAGTCCTGAAATGAAATGATAGCAATAGCAATAGCAAAAGCAGTAACAAGGAAACAACCAACAACAAGACCAAGTATACTGATAGTAACAATAAATTAAACAGCAGTAGCAATAGTAATAGGAATAGCAATGCCAATGGTGAGGAACACAGGAAGGACATCCCCAGTATAAATAACAACAGTAACAGTAACAGGAACGGGAACATAACTAACAAGGGGACCAAGTACAAACAAAGAACAATAACACAAGGGGAAAAGAAAACAAGATGATGCTGCACAAATCCCCAAGACTGACCAAGCCTACCCGGAAGCCTATTTCCCCTTAATAAATTTCACTAGCTATACCCGAGACATATTGGATGGAATAATTGTAATAATCAAATAAGAGGGCATACCGATCCAGCAGACTTGTCAACTACTAAGTCATCTGCTGGAGAAGTATATTGTAACTCCCTATCAACCATGATAACCTCCTGGTTATCTATATTAACTAAAGGAACCAAGAACAGATATGGAAACACGCGGAAATTTTATTATTTGGCAGTGAACTGCAGGGGACTTATTAAAAATGCTCCTGAATTAATAATTAAACTCATTCAGGAAAAAGGTAAGCCTGATATCATATGTTTACAAAAAACTCGTATCATATTTGATATGAAGTGCATTCCCAAAATCCCCTGATACTCTACGCTCTACTTCAAATACCGCAATAATGGGCAAAAGGGAGGTTGATTCGCTATATACGCCCATGACTCATTACAAACTATATCAGAAGAGATTAATCAGGTAGAAAATGAACAAGAGGAAGCTTCGGATTCCCAAACGGTCAAGGTCCATATAAGAAACACGGAATTGGTTATATATAATGCATACGACCCAGGGGGGTAAAAGTTAAATATAACAACTTACAACTCTATGATAAACAAGCAAAAAACAAACATGATAATATGTGGTGATATGAATGTTCACAATGACCTATGGGGAGGAATTTCCAGAGATAATTGAAAAAAAAAAAATAATTGAGAAATGGGCCACCGTAAATAAATTAGTCATACTAAATAACGGAGAAAAAACCCCAGACTTAATCCGGAAAATGGGACACTATCTGCCACTGACCTAACAATTTGCTCACCTAAAACAGTAGAATTAACCGAATGGAAAGTAGATCAAACCAGCACCCTTAGGAGTGATCATTTCCCTAATATAATAAATATTAATATGTCAAACCCAACTAATAATAATAATAATATACCCAAATGGAGATTTGATAAAGCAGATTGGACCACCTTTTGTTAAATTTGTGAAAATCAGATTGAAAATGATATTATAAACGAGAACATTGAGGGATTAAGCAAAAACATCACCGACACTCTAATTAGGATAGCAACATTAACCATCCCTAAAACGGGGGGTAAGAATAACAAACAACCAATGCCTTGGTGGAATGAAGAATGTAAGCAAGCCGTTAATGATAAGAAAAACAAGCCCTCAATAAATTTAGAAGTACTAAGCTTGCTTCGGACTTCAAAATATATAAAGAAAACGAACAGCTAACAAAAGCCACCATAATAAACGTTAAAAAGAAATCATGGACTGAATTTTGCTCGTCCCTTCACAAGAAAAGCAATGCAAAACAGGTATGGGACAAAATTAAAGCAATCAGAGGAAAACCAGCTACCAGTATTCCCAAAATAACATGAGCCTCTACAACGAAAGACAAAGCTAACCAACTGGCAATGCACCTTGTAGGAATGAGTAGCAACAAAAACCACTCGGAAAATTCCAACAACACAGAACTTATATTGAGGCCAAGTATCCTGGCCCTACTATCGATCAAGGACAGGATACCAACCAACTTAATACAGATTTTAGCGTATATGAATGGCGGACGGCAATAAACTCCAAAAAATCCACCTCCTCAGAAGGCACTCTAGGATACGAAATATACCAAACACTCCCTACAAATATGGAACTGGTGATATTAAAACTGATCAATGCAATATGGAAAACGGGAAATACCAAATAACTAGAAACAGGCAATAGTAATACCTATACCTAAACCCGGTAAAGACGCAACAAACGTTAATTCTTATAGACCAATATCATTAACAAATACCTTGTGTAAAATCATGGAAATTATGATTAATAATAGACTTAACATACCATCTGGAAAGTAACAAATTAATATCCCAAAATCGAAGGGGATTCCGTAACAAAAGACCCTCAATTGACCAGCTAATAAGACTGGAATCACATATTAAAATGTCCTTTAATGCTAACGCATGTGCGATAGACACTTAATAGCTATATTTTGGGATTTGGAAAAAGCATATGATTTAATCTGGCATAAGGGTCTTATCGCAAAACTAAATCATTACGGAATATCAGGCCGAAGGCATAAATGGATAACAAACTTTCTAAGTGATCGCAAAATAAAAGTAAGGATAGGAAACGAATACACGGAAGTATACTAATTAGAAAATGGACCTCAGCAAGGTAGTGTAATCAGCCCAACATTATTCAATATAATGATTAATCACCTACACCAATCAATCGATCAAAACAAAATAAAACTTTCCCAGTCTGCCGATGATAGTAGTGACTGGCAAGCAGGCAATCCATCCAGTTCCACCGTTATAAACGAACTGAAAAAAAATCTGAACAAAATTGGAAGTTGGACTGATAAATGGGGTTTAAAAATATCACCAGATAAAACAATAGGAGTACTGTTCTCCCCAAAATCAAGAAATGAAAGGACCCCACCTGTTTATAACTCAACAATATTCGAATTCGTTTTGAACGAGTGGCCAAATTCTTGGGTATGTACTTTGATGAAAACCTTACATGGAAGCAATATAATGAAGATCTCATCAAAAGATGCAGTCGTGACTTGACCCTCTTCGAAAACATAATAGGAACAACATGGGGAGAAGACCAAGAAACTTTATTGACCCTATACCGATCTCTAGTTAGATCGAAATTGGACTACGACTGACAGGTGTATGCTTGAGCAAGCCCAAGCTTACTAAAGAAACTTGATAGCTTACAATTTAAAGCATTGAAACTATGTACTGGAGCTCTTAATAATACCTCCCTAGTAGAAGTACAAATCCTTGCAGGAGAGCTACCACTACAATTGCGTAGAGATGAAGCCATATTAAGATACGGAACGAGAATCTCTACTCAAGGAAAATCACATCCAACTATGAAAATTATTGAGAATCGCAATGTACTATTCAGTCGGCGACATGTACCATTACACAGAGGAGGGAAGAAAATATATGAATTAACAAAGGAACTGCAGCTACCTAAAATCCAAGCAGAAGAAATCGAGTATATTGACCCAACCCCATGGTTATGTAAGACTCCAATAATCAATCTAGAAGCTTTAATCTTTGGGAATAAAGCTCTAGAAGCATTGAAAATGAAATCAGAAATATTTAATACAACAGAGAACAAATATAAAGGATACACCAAAATATTTACAGATGGGTCCAAATCCACTGAAACAAACAGAACAGCAGGAGTAGTTTATATACAAGGAACAAACACACTACCAGGAAATAGATTACCAAACGACTGTTCAATATATACTGTCGAATTTTGGGCAATTATAGAAGCCCTCAAATGGATAACTGACAACAAAATCCATAAAACAGTCATACTGATCGACTCTTTAATGTTTAAGTGTTTTAAGAACCATAGAATCAGGTAAATCCCATATTAGATCTAATTTCTTATATGAAACCAATTTACAACTTAAAAAAATCTCAACCAAAGTCAACATGTAGTAGAATTCATGTGGATTCCATCCCACATAGACATACCAAGGAATGAAAGAGCTGACAAGGAAGCCAAATTAAATTACAAGAACAAGAAAGCAACGAAATCAGTTATAGCATACAGGAAATATATAGTTAAATCAGGAAGAAAATAGATGCAAAATGGCAAACCATGTGGAATAACACCACAAAAGGAAGAATTTTATACCTTAACCAAACTCAAGCCTCTAGAAACATCTCCATCGCAAAATTAAAAAACATGAAAGATCTGAAGATAGCAAGAAACTTTGATAAATACTCACCAATCAATAGCATAAGGGGAAATTGTTGCCCCCACTGCCTTCAAGTAGAAGACTTACATCATGTCTTCAGTGAGTGCACACATTATGCAAACCACAGGAAAATATTTCAGAAAACCAAGAAATAATTGGCTCTCAATGTACATATCCGGAATTGGTGATGCCATCCGTCATTAACAAAACCTTGAACTATCAAAATATTATCAATTTCCTTTAAAATATAGGAAAAAGAGGTAAAATATAATCAATGATCCAATCATCCTATACCCTGTACCCCATATATAACCACAACCGGACCTAAGACAAAACTAATTATCACTGTAAGGCCTTGAGAGAGGGGCAGGAGGAACAAGACGAGATGAAAGGCGCGAGATATCGGGTTGCATAGGCCCGGTTCAGCCAGTGCGCAGACTCAGACCCAACATAAATTGTTAAAGGGTCCCCTGCATATCGTACGTCTAACAGTTAAATGCAAATAAGTCTAAGGTGGCAATGCAATAGTAGATGAGTTAATACTTTCAATTACTTTTCATTTATAGGATAACCGGAAACTATATTTGTGACCTTACTCAGACCCCACACCCGAGCCCTAATCCTAAACTAGACCATAGGCGGAGTACTGTGCAGTGTGGGGCCTTGATAGAGGGGCAGGGGTAACGAAACAATTGATGAAGGACGCGAGAGACAGGACCGCATAGGGTCCGGTTCTGCCGGTGCGCAGACGCAGACCCAACAACGATTGTTAAAGAACCACTGCCTCTCATACATCTACCGGTTGTAAGGAGTCCCGTCAAGAAGCAATGCGATAAGTAACAGAGGTAGTATTATAGGGAAGGATACAGGTATAAACTGATAAGGAATGTAAGTGTACTCAAAACTTTCATTTCTTGTTTTGGTTTGTTTTAATTTTTTAAAAAAAAAATCTTTTTAATATGTATTCTTTTAGACAACCTAAATTACACAAAATATAAGCCATTTGTGGCCCGTTGGGTTGAGTAAAATAGTAATAAGTAAAAACAAATATGAAATAAAGAAACATTGGGAGACTGTATAAACTAATAGAATTATTAAAGATAGATAGGGTCCCAAATTAATGAATTATAATGTGGTTAATAGCCCAAACCATCAGGCCCACCGCACAAGGCGGACTAAAATAGAATAAGCAAAAACAGTTAGGACTATTGAGGTAGATAGGATCCCAAATTAATGAAATATGAGGTGGTTAATAGCCCCCCCCCCCAAGAAACACCACCAGGCTCACCGCACAAGACGGACTAAAATATAATAGAAAATAAAAGACCTATGCATGGCAATATTGGCACAACCCCAATAATCTTGGTCTATAAAATAAGCGAATATAAGGTGATTAAAACCCCAAACCATCAGACCCGGTCTCACAAGGAGACATTATTGGTAGTAATCAATTTAAAACTTAAATTATAAGGCCATGTCAATTATAGCAGTTATAACTGAACACATCGACGGGTCGCAGATGTTAAATAAAAGTTAGGGAACCATACTGAGCACAGAGAGCCACCAAGCACGTATTCAAAATTCCGGCAAGACGACAAATTTACATTTCGAACATGGGGCAAAATTAATACCAAAGGATGTGGATCGTCACCTGTGGAATCTTGGGGGCTCCCTCTTTGTCCTTTCCTCCATTTCCCTGTCCGGACTAAAACTGACGAGTGACCGATGCTCACATTAAAGCGTACGGGGGTGAGGTATTATTTCCCCACCCCGGGCGAATAACTAAAGATCCCACGGTGTGGAAAATAACGAGTAGCACATGCCCGAATGGGAGAATGCGACCATAATTAAAAGTCAGTCAGTCAGTCTGGCTTAGTCAGCAGCGATCAAAGCAACGAACAGGTCAAATTATTAGTAACGGAGTTAGCGACGGAAATGATTCCCGCTCAGGCGCTGAGTGCACTGAAAGGCTTCTGCCTCTTAGTAGCCTCCGGCTGGAGTTTGAGAGCACAACAGAATAGAACAATTTTGTTCGTGATTTGGGATAATAAACTAAAAGATGTAAGAAGAAGGCCCAGGAGTCGTAGAGGTGAAAATATGCAAAATCAGAGGGAGCAAAATATGCAGACTCAGTTAGTGAGCAGGACACCTATCTCGACTCATGGTGTGTTTAAAGCCCAGCAGCCGACCAAGCCAATTGTAATATCTTCACCAATGAAAGAAGCAGAAGAACAAATTGGGGCCTGGCCTGAGGTCTTGACTGTCTGAGAAGGACCGGACCACTTTCCGGCACTACAACAACAAGAACAGGGGATGTTTTTTGAGAATCCTAGCCCAATCTCCTAAACAAAAGACACCATCTTAGGCGGTAATAAAGGAAAAAAAACACTACCAGACACGAAACAACTTTCCAGAGGTTATTCACAAGACTTCGGCCTTGAAGACATATGAACGGACTCAGTAGCAGCTGCAAACTTCCTTGAGGATCATAAAAGAGCCATACTACCTCAGAGACGGAATAAACCTTCAAGATCGCGGGTTAATGAAGCCATCATCAATTACAAGAAAGGGGGGAACTGGTTATGGAGTGTCCGGTACCCCTTATAGGGGTCATAGGTTCGGAGCTAATAATCCATCACGCTCTAACAAGATCGCCTAGGCATACACGCAGTCCCTCAGTCAATGGATAGTTGCTGAAATGGTGGATCCGGGACCACTGAAACAGCGCTTAAGAAGAACATTCGAACGGCCGCCACAGCATCTTCATGTCAGTCCGACATATTTAAACCAACAGCTCTTTTAAGGGCTGAATAATCAAAATACTCCAAATTGCCATATATTGGTACGTTTCGTCAGAACTCAAAGAGAGCTCGTCTTGTTACAGGTAAGGGACCGTCTGCGTACAATTTTCTATACAGTAGAGTGATTTTTATTGTTAAGATATTAAAGTAAGAGTTCAATCTAAGATAGGTACATTTGCACAATTGGATTATGTTAATATTTCTTTACTATTCTTTAATATAATGTATTGGAAAGTTTAATTGTTTGAAGAATTAATATTTACTTGTAATTATATTACTGATTATTGAAAAGGCGACGTTGCTACCAACTTTATACTTGGTTAGAATTAATTCAGAAACAAAATACTCTTCAAATAATTGAGTTTAATATTTTAATATTTTAGATTAAATTCAGTAAAATATATTTCTACTAAATGATTACAGTATTAGTCTGAAATATTGAATTTTAGATTCTTTAGCTATCGTAAATTTATTCGATATTTAATTATCTGTATTATATTCTAAAAGGCAGAAATTATACAAATGTATGAAGTTGGTAAGTGAAGGAATATCGTAGTTTTATATGTATCTCTTATAACCGTAATTTAAGTTTATGTAGATTGATACTGGAATGTAATTTTGTATGTTCAGTATTTCAATAAAATTAGTCTGTTTCGTCAGAACTCAAAGAGAGCTTGCCTTATTACAGTCGTTCCCGTACCTCGCTTCCCCAAAGAATGTAGACGTATCTATACCGTTATGACTGAAACCTCCTTTAAGAGAGTCTGAACTCTTTCTGTCTGTCTGTCTATCTGTCTGTCTCTGTCTCTCTGTCTCTCTCTAACCATGGACAAAGACATTTTTAAGTTATGAGTATTTCCTTCGCATAGCAAAAAGTGAGAAGTTTATGAGAAATTACCCTCATAAAAGATACACCGAATCTGATCTTTTCGGACCACCGATCAAAATTATTCTATAATACAATTGTGACTATAAAGAGGAATAAGTCCATTTGACTTTTATTTAGGTTTTATTTCGGAAAATTAAAGTACACTATGTACACAAAATCCTAAATCATCCGGGAATAGGAAAATTTGCAACTTTGCATACGTGATTCTAATTACAAAGTGGCTAACACAAAATTGGTAATTGGATTAATCACGCAATAGTCAACTGTGTTAGATTTGACCAAATGTATGACTTTAGCGTTCAGTGTTCCGGTTGACGCTTGGAGTCTCTCACAGAGTCCCTCTAATCCCTTCCTTTAAATATACACATTTGTTATTTTATCTTTCTATTTTATGTATCAAATATGGTTTTATCCTATTAGTATATTAATTTTGATATATAATATTTGATTTAATTGTTTACTGTAAACGTGTTCACATAAGGAAGTAATGTTATTGCATAACTATAACATATGTACTAATTATGTTTATTTTACCTATCAGATCTCAACGTAAACCTTCTATACGTCCACAGCTACTACCTTCTCAAATCGACCAACAAAATTCTGCACTGGTATCGGAGAAAGGCCCGCAGCATGTAAGACCCGATCAAATTACATCCCTATTAATCAATTAGAAAATATAAGGTGGTTATAAGACCAAATCACCAGGTCAGCATCGTAAGGTGCCAACACATGGAAAAATAAAAATTACCCAAGTAAAGAATAGTAAAAATTGACTCAAAACATTCTAACGGTAAAAGGCGGTCCAAAGTCCAGACCATCAGGCCCAGCCGCACAAGGTGGCAGTTAGTTTAGATGGCTTTAACTTCACAAATACATATAATAAAGTATCGCCAAATAAGTTTATAAGGTGACTGAAAGTCCATTCCACTCTGTCCAACAACACAAAGCGGTATCAAAAACCATTAAAAGCACCAGATTAATATTAAGGCCATAACTTCCTCAGTAAAACTAGCTGATATAAGGTGGTTAAAAGCCCTAACCATCAGACCTAGCCGCACAAAGTATTAACTATAACGAAACTTTTAAAACTAAAGGTGTGTTAGATAGGGGGCACGATCAAATACCGAGTAGCACCATCAAACCCCAGTAAGCACAGATCTCACTCTTGAACCTTCCGTGCAAGACGACACCATTAGAACACACGTTCCCTGGATGAAGTGGACCCAACCTATGGCAACACAGCCCTTAACAATACTTTACCTCCTGGGCCTCGAACAGACACGACAAAGACCAGTGCGTGGGACGATTCACATTCGTCAGGAACTCTAATATCCCCGAAGTGCGTACAGCACGGAACCGGTGTGTCGTCTGATTCTGCCTAAATTCCCGGTCGATGATGACATGGAAAAATCGGTAGACCAATCTCGATTAGACCTATTATAGTTCGCAGACGACATTAGGACCTGGAAGGCGGGAAACCCTTCCAGTGATAGTGTGATGGGCGAGCAGCAAGCGGGTCTGCATATGATTGGTAGATGGGACGATAAATGGGGCTTTAGGCTAGTTCCTGGAAAAAAATGTAGAGATCTTCTCACATATAAAAAATACACATAAACAATACCCTTCACTCTACTTCAACAACACTAAAATTAACTTTGAAAAGGTAGCCATATTCCTAGGAATGCTGTATGATGAGCACCTTACATCGAATAAACATACAGCAGAATTGCTTGCATGATATAGACAAGGTTTAAATCTCCTAAGGAACATTAAAGGAACCGATTAGGGAGCCGATTAGGACACACTTCTCACCCTTAATTGAACTCTAATTCGATCCAAAATTGACTATAGATGTCAAGTCTATGCATCAGCAAAACCAATCTTTTAAAAACATTTGACATTATCCTATACCAAACTCTTGCTTTATGCACCGGTGCACTCAAAAGCACATCTGGTGAAGAGCTACAAATATTAGCAGGAGAACCACCATTCAAACTTAGGCGAGAGAACTCCTCCTCAGATTCGCGACGAGAATATCAGTTCGTGATATGTCGCATCCCACCAGGCCAGTCATAGAGTGGTGCAACGTACCCTTCAGTCACAAACTGGTTCCAAACATCCGGGGGGGGGGGAGGATTCATGAACTAGCAAAACATCCAGGCAGAACAGATAAGTTCCACGTCGTTGTCCCATGGACATGTACAACTCCCAAAATTAACTGATGCCGGAGGGAAGGGCCACATTGGGTGTGAGTCTCCCTGATAACTGCTCTATATACTTTGTGGAATTCATGGCAATTAATGAAGTCCTCAAATGGATTCATAACTCAAGTATAAAAAAGCCGTTGTAACTGGCGACTCACTCAACGTGTTGCGTTCTCTGGAATCAGGAAATTCCTTAAGTAGGGAAAAACTAATTAAAAGAAGCAAACCTCTCATAAAATTTGGAATTAAAAATTGTACTATAGAGATCATGTTGGTTCCTTCCAGCACAGATATTCCTAGAAACGAAAGAGCCGACAAAGAAGCCCAACATCCTGCAATTGGATTATAGCGTTTACGGAAATACACAGTATAATTAGGAAAACAACCGACGAAAAATGGCAAAGGGAATGGGACAATAGCTAGAAAGGCCGTACACTATACAATATACAAAATCAATTAGGCAGAAATATCAAAGTCCCCAAACTGGTGAACACCAGTAAAACTAAAGTAATAACACGATTAAAAACTGGGAAAATGTTACGTTCGTGGTATCGGCAGCGTTTTAGCAAGTAATGGTGCTACCGGCACTAATTGCCCACATTGCCCCATCTCTGAAGCCATCCAACACGTCATCAACAGATGTACAATAACGAAAGACTAAAATTCTATAATAACCAGAGAAAATTATAAGCCTTAGTAACCTACCCAGAATTTATGAAACCAGGAAACAACAATATCAACTTGATATGCCAAAACATCCTGAGTTTTATTTCTGAATTAAAATAAATACGCGAGCACAATAAACATAATAAACACAATAAACATAATAAACACAATAAAGTAGCATTATCAATTAACAATACACCATCACTACAAATATAAACAATTAATACAGGAGGGTGATGGGAGGAAAATCCACTGGGGTTGGGAAGCGGGCTAACTTAACTAGCGGCGCAAGTGCGCACGTACCCACCCTCAATGGAGGCAGATTCCCCCACTACCCATCTTTTGGACAAGCAAAATATATAAAATTTGGAAAATAAAAGATTTAAACAAATAAACATATATCTTCAATCTCTGAAAATCAATTAATTAAGTTACAATGGAGAGAATTGTAAGTTTCAAACCATTAAAAATCATACCTATTACTGCAATAATTAACAACATACTCCATCCTAACATAATCCATATCGATCTACTTTCTATTCTGTTTTTTAATAAAAACTGGGTTAAATTATAGTCATATAAGTAATAACAAACTCCTACCCCAGGAAACTTGAGATATAAGATTGCTCTAACCCAAGACATATGACCCCGCCACACAAGGTGGCAAAGAATATAAAACATTCATAACCTTACATTACAGAAGAGGAATATGCAACTACTTCATTAAACTGACATATTATAAGGTGGTCCAGAATCCAAGACCATCAAGTCCAGC
Source organism: Megalonaias nervosa (assembly GCA_016617855.1). Lineage (NCBI taxonomy): Eukaryota > Metazoa > Mollusca > Bivalvia > Unionida > Unionidae > Megalonaias > Megalonaias nervosa. The sequence goes on from JAECUM010030053.1 coordinate 26,017, forward strand.
CCAGCTGCACAAAGCGTCAACGATCAAAACTGGTTGTAAAAATAAAGATAAGAACTATTTGCCTCATCATCTCGAAAATTAGGAAGTACTCTGTATAAGGTGGTCAAAACCCCAAACCTTGAGCGATGTAAGGAACACCTCAACTGGGTCCTGGTCACGGTATAACACTGGCGGCTCAGTTGCTCCATCTCATCGGACTACAATGTACCAAAATCTGCATTGGACTTATGCAGCAATTTGTGTTTCATTAAACGAAACTTCAACGACTTCCTCTGGAACGTTCAAGCATTTTCAGTCCGTGTAAATCACAAACAGGACTCATCTTCCGTTGCACCGCGATGTATTTCAGAATGTTCTTGCCGGGTCGTACACTGCAACTTATTGGACATTCCCCACGGTAAAATAATCATGACTGAGATGCAGCTGTTGTGTGGTGAATACATGTAAGCAAAGTCGACACGAAAAGTTTCTACTATGGTACTTACTGTGCAGATAAACGAACCTGGAAAGACTTTTTATCCACACGTACTGGTGTCTTGCCTATGGACCATACATTTCACTCAAGAACAGCAGATCATTCGTATTTAAGCCTTTGTCCCAAGTGAACACATTAACTGCGAGTTGATGATGTTGAGTTTATAAACTTTTTGAGTATGGTCTCATAAACTAGTACTATGTTGCGTAACTTGAATCAATTCAGGTACTGTCGGTATCTTGGAGGCGAATAGTAGTAAAGTAAGGTAAGGTTCCTCTCTCAGAGACTCCCCTACCCCCCCCCCCAAAAAACGTTATACGTTAACATTTTTGTCAGCAGCTGTTTATAGCTTAAAATGATGACTTTCATATGATAAGACTTTTCTAACATATTTCTGACAAAATTTGTTTTGTCGGGGTAGGGGGTCTCTGAGATAGGAACAACTTACCTTACTCTACTACTATTACAGCCCTATACTTATTATTTTTATAGTTTTAAACAAAATTTCATATTAAACAAATGAAATATTATATAAGATGGGATATCAAACAACGTCAATCCGACATGTTGGATTTGATCTGACAAACAGATTTTGTAAGAGATTTAATTCAATCAAATCAGCGTCAGGTTATACTGGTATAAACACTAAAATAATAAGCGATTGTATTAAAAAAGTTGGATATCATATATCACCAAAATATGGGTCGATGTGGTTATTCGCGACTGAAAATGATGTGAGAATAGCGGGTTGGGCAGATGATGTGATGACATTTATTGACAATATGGTTGATATTTTATTTGATAATGATATTACTAAAGCTGTAAATATTGTTTAAAATAAAAATAATAGTCCCCTTTGAGGACTGTTTCAAGATGATTATATACACATGATTATGATTATGATTATATACATATGATTATATACATATGATTATTATATACATATGATTATATCTTAATTAAGGACAACACAAAACACAGAATCTTAATTACAGTAGCGTATTTACAGCAAGCATATTTACAGCACATTAACCCCATGTGAAACCCCTAGGTTGCCAAAGGTCATCCTAATAGGCTCAAAGGTTTATATAAACTTATCTTATAGACCTTATAGACGCATAGACACCCCCCCCCCCCAGTGAATTCCTAATCGAAACGAAATATTAGAAATTCAGAGGGCTGTCTAGGCATTATGATTTTATGTAACCCGAATCAAGCATATTTACAGTAACGTACTTACAGTAACGTATTAACATATTTACGGTAACGTATTAACATATTTACAGTAACGTATTAACATATTTACAGTAATGTATTAACATATATTTATAGGGACAACACAGTTACATATAAACTTATCCTAGGGCCTTCTCTACGTTTCAATAGAAAATTTGTACACTCCCCCCATCATAATCACCCAGGGAGTGCAAAAATTGCACCCACCAAGTGACATGGTGGGAGAAGTGTACAAATTTTCTATTGAAACGTAGAACTGGGGCGGCCGGGGCCCCCAATTAAATACGTTTTCTGGCATCAAATCGCCTTTCGCCCGACAGTTTGCCGGTCACGAGAATCGAACCACGGACCTCGAGCACGAAAATCCAGCGCGTTAGCAATCGGCCACCGGACTTCATATGTATATATGTTAAAAATGTTATCATATAGTTACCAAACAGCATTCTTTTTCTGATTTTAAAAAACACGTAATTTTACATTATATTATTTAATTCTGAAAACATTATTGTAAATAGAGAAAAAACATGATTTTTGAATTTATGTTGTACATAAAAACGAATATTCTAATGCTAGGCTGAAACTATATAAGATCGCCGTTTTTTATTGATACTAACGAGTGGACTGAATGAAATACACAGATGTTATATAAATCAAAGCTAAATTAAAAAGATCTAATTCTGAAAACATTATTGTAAATAGAGAAAAAACATAATTTTTGATTTTATATTGTACAGAAAAACTAAATCCAAATGCTTGCTTGAATTACGAACAACACAATTATCTTTAACAGAAGATCGGCCGTCGCCAAGGATACTGTATGAATGACGCACATTACTGCAGAAAAATAATCAATATACTCTGTATTACGCATTAGACTTAAGGGAGAATCTACAGTAAATATGTTATATACGTAGGACGAATTTCTAGTTATTTTAACAAATACATAAATGATACCAGGATTTATAAGTCTTAAAATACTATCAGATTTACAAAATCTATTATATTTCATTAGCAAAAGAATACGAAACGATATATATATATATATGCTATATTTGTTTGGAACAGTATTATCTCCCTTTTTAAAATCAGATATGGTATACAGAGTTATATTTCTTGGCCAACGCATAATGTTTCAACGTTTGATATTAGGTATCATGATTATATAGATAAAATTTAATTCTACCAGATACTTTACGATGACATTCAAATAATTCTTTCATCGCTATCTTACCGAGAAGATACTTACTACCTTTTACTTAAACCTTCGACCTATCTAGGTCTATGTTGATTTTTGTATACTGGCATTGACTGATTGGATTATGTAAATTGCCATATTTCAATGCAAGCTCGTCTCGTAAACTTTAGAGATAACTAAAGTATTTGCTGTCATCTGATTTGATAAGGGAGAGTTTGATTCTGTCAAATTTACTAAAACAAATACCTGAAATTTCATCGTTAAATTCAAATGATAATTGTTGGTTATTGACCATTATATTTTTTATTTTGCTATTAACTCCATCTGCTAATGTTAAATTTTCAAACATTATTTCTAATGTTTAGACAAAATTATTTTATAATGTCCAAGCGCTAGTGTGTTAATTCTGTCACTGCAATATCTTTTATCATCAAAATTACTTAGTCCCCGTTTTATGATCGTATCAGTTTCAAGTTTATGATGGTTTGTTCTTATGACATTAGTTTTGATAAAACTGATGCTATTGTTTAGCGCTGCTTTAAAATCGTCAAAATTCATCATCTTTTTCACATATCCTCGAGGAATACCTTTTGCTTTTTTTGTAAGTTTATTGTCATCTAATATGACAGCGTACATTTTGCTTTTTAGTCCAACAAATTCCCTAACCGGCATAAACATAAATTCATCTTTCATTTTACCAATAACTTTTTTATTCGAATTATCTTGAAATCCACTATATGCTGGATAATCTGATAAATCGAGCAGACTTTTATTATTGTAAATATCTTCATAAACATCTTCACATTTTATATTATAAACTAGCGAATCTGTGTCAGTAAATAGCAACTCCGAATCTGGCCACTGCTTTTTGGTAAAATTATAGTGAAAATCATACATCAGCCACTTTGATACATCAAGTACAGCTGCACCAACATAAATAGGTTTATTTAACTTTAAATTTGTCTTTCGTCTTTGTATTGCAACAAGATTTTCGTTAAATATTTTCATACTAACAAAACCATCATCATTAACTAATTTATTTCTGCGACTTATATCATTGACAATTTCTATCGAGACCCTCCTCCGAATGTTCTCCATTGTCTTACCGAACACCGAGTTGTTCATCAGCTTGAAAAAGTTTTTCTCAAATTCGGTTTTAGCCACAGCACGACGTTTCGTATTTAGATCAATATAATTTGCCATCCACTTCGACTGATTAAATTTTAGCACGCGATGGACCTTTCTCAGAATTAGTCCAGCATCTACTGCTTGTTTTAAATTTTTGTAGTGCATAACATAATTTCTTTTATCTAACAAATTTGGAACTAACTTATTAACAATCGAATTTTTTTATGTCGTCGTTGCTCGTTGTTCAGGCGACAATAAACTATAATTAATCATCATCGACTCTGCGCAAAACGGATAATCATTATGTAGATCATGTAGCGAACTAGGATAATCTAGATCAACTTCAACAAAATAGGAGATATCTGAAAAATCTATATTAATTTTTCTAGGTAAATCTTTTTCAGTTTCTCTAAAAAATTGATTTGGTGTTATCCAATGAAATCCACCGTGTGGCATTGGCTCTGACATGGCCCAGCCATACAAATTCACACAATCTAGATAAATAATATGATTAGATGGAAGATTTTTATCATAATTTTTTAAGTACTTGTTATTAGCAGCTGCATATTTCTTTGTTATAACGCTAATTCCGCCTCTAATACCTTTTTCAATAAAGTTAAACATATCGACATCTGTTAAAAGATCTAGTTCTATTGTACTCGTTTTTAGTAGAGCGTCCCAAGATAATCCTGGAGAGGAATAATACCAACAGGGGTCTAATCCATAATTGCTATAACTTACCCGACGAAAACTCTCAAAAACATCTGCTAGCAATAATACATCTGTTTTCAAATATAGATCATGATAATCACAAAATGTTTTACAACTAAATTTATTCCAAATATCTTGCGCGTATTTGTATTCGTCATCTGTGATATTTTCATTTTTAAGTTGCGAGTAAAATTTATCTTTGCTAGGTAGAGAAGATTCATCAAATCTGCTCCAATCATCGAGATACTCATACTGAAATATACCTTTTTTTGTCAGATCGATATAATTTTCACCGAAGCAACTTCTTAGGTTAGCGAAATTGCTACCGGCGCTCGTAGCGCTGTTGACAAGCTCATCTAATGATGCTGCCATAAATTGCAGGCTGTCAATAAAACGTAATTTACCGAGCGTCACCGACATATACTTTTCAAAATTATTTGGAATACATTTTATTACGTTATTTAATTTTAGTTTAGATTTAATTTCCTCATCACCAATTGCTTCAACTATGATATGACTATCATAGCCACGAAAGTTATGTAAAACTACGGGAATAAAATCTGGAGCATGAAATTTTAAATTGCAACTGTTATGAGCTGCCCCACGATACTGGCCGGTCAAATGACAATGATCTCGCACCTTATGACGTGCTCCGCTAGAATCCACCAGCAACTTTTCACAAATATGACAATCAACTGCTTTATCAAAATCGAGTTGTTGTTTAGACGTTATTTTCATCGGAGCTGTTTTAAGTAATCTGTTAGAAATTTTATTAACTTCGTCTATTAAATTTTTTAATAGCCATACGGCAGGATTTTCACCTCTATATAACTTTATAAGAGTTGAAAATTTATCGTTAGCGCAACAAACTACTTTATAAGCTACTCCGCAAGGAATATGCTGTTGTATTCTTCTAGTACTGGATTTATTCGGATTATTTTCTGCTCCAACCACGGGAACGAGTAGACACTCAAAATCAGCGTACATAACAAAAGGAATATTTAGTTTATGATTATAATTTTTAAATTTTAATATTTTTTCTTTTTCGCTAGGCATACTTATTTTTTGAACATTGACACAGTATTTGAGATGCTTCTGCAGTCTTTCATCGCTAGAAAAACCGTGCAAACATCTATAGCAGAAATATTTTTTATTTTTATTTTTACTGTACTGTTTGCCAACTAGGCCGTTAAAGTTTTTTATCCAACAATAATGTCCTCGATAAAATAATAAATTTATTGTATTTTGTGTAGCATTTTCTGAGATATATCTCGGGTAAACGTTTTCTCGCTCATCTAGTCCGAAAACGTTTACTGAGATATTTTTTTGTCTTTCAAACTTTGGTATATGATTTTCTGCTACTGGAAAAATTATTCCTGAAAAATTTAGTTCGTCCTCGTGTGGAAAATATTTGTTAACGCGATCAGCATTTTTTTCTTTTGGAAACATCGCAGAAAGAATAGACCACTGAAAACATTTGTCATCATCGTTTTTGACATTTATACAGCATTTTTTGTTTTTAATTTTTTGAGGGAGATCGACGTAGCCAGCGCTATTAGCGCCGCTGCCGTGAAGTACGTTATATTTTGCTGTGTGAAATAAAACTTCTTTTATCATTTCAAATTTCCAACCTGATCCTGACAAAGTAAATTCTTCTAATTTTTTGCTTATTTCTTGATTTATTTCATCGGCGATCATGGCAATGTTTGTTCCAGTTAATATTTTTCTAGATTTTGCTGTTAAATATGGTTCCGAAATTTAGATGTCAAAACTTTTTGTTTCAAAAATTACATCAAGTATATCTTCAACTGCGTGTAACTTTGATAAAATCGTATGATATTGGACTATAAGTTTGATACTTTTATGAGCAGCAAGTTCTCCTGATATAACAGGTTGTAAAAGACGAACTAAATTTGTGGAGCTAAAATTTGCCAAAATTTTTTGATCATCAAGTTTGTAGCTATTATCGTAACCAGAAAGTGCTGACGCAATTTTTTCTGATTTGATAATGTTCTTTTTAGCAATATCTCGCAATTTTAACATTATATATATAATAATATTTTATATTTAATTGAATTTTTTTAATTAGAGATATGAAAAACCTTATAGTATAATGACAGAAAATTTGAGATATCTGCCACTGACAGCGGAAGAGCAAGAAACTTATCATGTACATCCGATGTACAACCTATATGCTGCAAATGCACTTGGTTCTATTATCAATATAAAATCTAAAAAATCTATCGGCATATCAACACCAGCTGGTATGTTAATTTCAGTAAAAGGCGATAATGCAGAAAGAATTAAAATGTTTAGAAAAGATTTTATTTATACTTTGTTTTGCGGCGATATTTCAAAAGGACAACGAGTATACAGAGCAAATGGCGCAGTTGCTGATGATAATACTGAAAATTTATCATTACAAAATGAATTTCAACCTCATCCAAGATTTGATTTACATGAAGCTAATGATAAAGGAATTATTCGACATATATAAACAAAAAAAGTTATTGGAAATTTACATGATGCTGGTTATTTACGTATAAATGTTAGAGGAACTAAAACTAACCAAGTTGGTTATTATAATCACCGTTTTGTGTTTGAAACTTTTAATGGTGGTATTGCAAATAATTTAGTTATCGACCATATAAATAAAATTAAGACCGATAATCGTTTAGAAAGATTAGATCTGGTAACATCAAAAGAAAATAGTAGAAGAGGAGATACTGGTAGTAATAATTTTAAAAATCCGGCTAAACAAATAATTTCAATAAATCTAGAAACTGATGAAGAAATGAAATTTAAATCAATAACAGCTGCTGCAAACCACCTTAAAATTAATCCAAGTGTAGTAAAAGAGTAGCTGATGGCAAAACAAAATCAGCAACATCAATGGTGACATTTGACAGATTTATCTTTAGATACGATAACTAATAATATTTTCTATATCATTCCGAGAAAGACGATTATGACTAAATTCCATGACATCGCGATTAAATCGTAATGTCATCATTTTATTTGTATCGAGTTTTATTTTGTCAGCTGCTGTTAATAAAAATTTGTCAGATTCGCCTAATGTTATCATAACATCAACAAAATAAAAATTATATCCCAACAAACAAGCTCGAATTGCCTCAGCTAGTTCTTTGTTATTTAGTATATTAACTCGCTGATGATATTTTATTTCTCCGAACATCTTATTATTTATTAATTAGACAAAGGATTATTATAATAATGAACTTAATTGAGAGACCGGCTGAGATATATTCAGGAGATTTTGTTTCAGTTTCAAATTTTACATCAGAAAATATTACTAATGACAGATTTGCTGATTATACTGAAAAAGATATTTTACATAACTATGACGACGACGAAGATGATGTTGTCGTTCGTAAAAAATATTTAAGCAGACCAGCAACTGGACGATATAATGTTAAGTACCATATTGCTAAAAAAATAATAAAATTTAATTGTACTGTTACCGAGCATCAAATATTTTGGCAACTTATAAAACCCTTTTTAAACGTAAAAATAACTGGACAACACAGAAATATAAAATACGATTTTATTTTTGTTAAAATATTTAATTTAATGCTAATAGACGGTGCTAGAAAATTACATTTAATTTCTTTATGCAAACCGGTAAAATGTAAGTCAGTACTAATAAAATATGAGGAAATTTATAATAATATTATTCGATCGACTTAGTTGGTACCCAACTATTAAATTTATCGCTATACTCACGCCATTTGACTAAACTTTTGTTGCCGCTCATTTTAATAACTTTTTCAATACTAAATACATCTTGTTCTGTTTTCTGAAGTTCTTGCTCATAAAAACTGCCAGTTATAGGCTCACCTAATAAATCTTTTAACGAGTATGTAACTGGTATTGTTAAAAGTACTTTATCAACAACAAATACTTCTTCGCTCCAGTTGTGAGTATAACCTTTTTCAAATATTTTTTTCGTCAAAGAAATTCTAACTTTATCGCCAACTTTAAATTTATGTCGTCGGTACATGTTTTCATTTGCTAATATTGGATTTGCAATCGCGTCGTTTGGTGACATTTTGATCGTTCGGTGTTTTGTGTTATTATATTTCTCAACAATGTTTTGTAAATTGTCAATATATTTATTCGTATTTTTAGCTGTCAAATATTTGTGGATTTTTTCGTTGAGCTTGCGATTAAATCGCTAGACGCCAACGCTTTTGCCTTCGTTTCCTGTAACATACTTTTTAATGTTATTTTGTTCTAAAAACTGTTCGAATTTTTTATTAAAAAACTCCGCTCCATGATCAGTCCAGATTCTATTTGGTTTTCTTTCTGTGTTAACAATAATTTGTTTTAGCGCATCAGTCATCGATGTCCCTGTTTTATCCGAAACGGGTATACTAAACGCGTATTTGCTAAAAACATCTACAACATTAAAAAGATATCTCTTTGGAGCGCCATCAGTGCCGACGTTATATTGGGCTAGATTTGAAACATCAACTAAGTCTATCGCCCAGATATCATCAACGGCATTTGCGACAACTTTACGTCGCGGAAACTTTTTTTTTTAGGTCTGTGTAGCTCAGTTTGCAAGATCATCATATAATTCTTTTTTACCGAGACTAAGTTTATATTTTGCTCCAATAAAACCCTTGACCAGCCTTCGGTCAACATGTTCTCGCATATTTACAGGTTTCATATCACGAAGTTCGTCTAACATTACTTTATCGCAGCTGTGTTTATTTTGTTCGCTTTCTGGAAGATCAATATCTCTGTAGCAGATATCATGGCGCATCGCTATTGCGTCAACTTGATTGTAAGGTTCTTGTCCTGGCAGAGGATTATCGTTTTCGTCAAGTTGTTTATCAAGAGGATTATAAGGTCCAGTATATTTATGGCCTGGCAATGTCCAACCACCTTTTGGTTTCGGCAATTTTCCAATAAATTTATGTATATCTATACCTGTTCCAATTATTTCTCTGTTTTTGCATTTCTGACAATATGTAACAATTTTATTTTGCTCGAGGCATAAATCTCTGTCGCAATCGCAGTCGCATGTCATTATTTATTTAGTCGTCTACAAAAATAATCTCCCTGACAACGTCAGGAGGGTAACCCGCTCCGGACAACTTTGTTTTTGGTAAAAACATACTTTTTTTTCTTCCACAGATTGCACAAATACTTTTCAGCATTATTCTATTATTTTTTGTTTTTTCTGTTTTTTCATCTTTATTTTGTGTTTTAGTTTTACACTTAAGACAATAAGTTGACATTGTTATATTTGTAATTTAGATAAAATTTAATGCAATCTCATCATTAGCGTGAGAAGGTTGTTTGTCAAATTGCAAACTAAACTTTAAAAAATCTGGATTTTTGGTCATCTGTTTAATGAACATTACGCAATAATATCCGCAAGCGGAAGCTCCAACTGGTTGAATTTGATTAGACGAATAATTTATTATTTTCGTATCTTGCATTCTGCTCATATACTTTTTTACTGCGTCACTTGGTGGAATTCCGAACGAGTCAAAATAATTGTTATCATAAACAGCTACCCAATGTGTGCCAGATCCGTCGTTAAAATCTTGTATATTTATAACACACGATGTCGCTTGCGGTGGAATTGCCATAAGTTCATCTTTAGAATAAACTCCACTGAAATTGTTTACTTTTTTTAGTTTATCAAGTATATCAAAATTACTTAACGCAGATTTTATCTCCTTGTTCCAGGCAACATTAGTCCTCGTCCTACTCCTAACAGATTTGGCAATAGACTTCCTGCCAATCCTGCTAGTAACGGGGCTATTGGAATAAATCCCCCTTTTCGCTGTCGTGTCTTTTTTTTCGTCGTTGTCTTTTCTTTTGTCGGTGTCTTTTTTTTTCGTCGGTGTCTTTCTTTTCGTCGTTGTTTTTCTTTTAGGCATTATATTTATCCATCATATAAAATTGTTACCATCGATATTCATACGAAAATTTTCTTTATACCACTACCTTCAACTGCCTTTTTCGTTGCGCCAGATACTGCTCCAGACGCTGCTGCTAATCCTAATGTACCTAACAGTGGCAAAATTTTAGGTAGTAATGTTTTAGCTATTACAGATAATGCTGGACCGAAGAAACCGCCGTGTTTTGCCATTGCAGTTATTTGTGCAGCACTTAAATTTAAAACAAAAGGTTTTTTGCGATCATATTTATTTACTTGTTTTTTGGTTAACATTAATTTTGTTAAAATACCCCAAGCACCTGCTTGGGCGTTAGGGTTGATCTTTAATGATACTTGTCTTTTTTTTGCAACAGCAGCTGCTAATTTTTTAACTTGACCATCAGTCAAATATATTTCTTTTACAATATATTTTGTCATCTTATATAACGATTACAGATTAAACTTGAAGTTCTTCGAACTTTGAGTAAAGGGCAAAGCACTTTAAACTTGGACTGACATTTTACCTCCGACAGAGTCAATTGTAATAAATCTATCGCTTATTACTAACGCATATACGTTTAACTGCGCTGCTGGAGCTGGAGCTGCTCCTAGTGTCCAAGTAATTTCAATATCGGCTGTGCTGTCTACAGCTTGCTCGCTATGTTTACTAACATCAAAATAAAATATCGGATAAAGTGTACGAAATTCCTCTACTGATATCTGAGATCCATCTCCAACATCTTGATATTTTTGCATTGAGTCGAGTAAATACATGTACGGTCTAGTAATGTTTTTATTAGCGTCATCTGCAAAATTGCATTCTATCGCTCGTTCTGGATATTGCTTCGAATTTATTCTAGCGTATATTCGTCTAACATCAGCATGATCAAATATCGCATTATTTTGTTGTTGGTTGCCACGTCGCGCTTGTCTCTGCAACACAACAAATAATTGCCGTGGTTTTTGTTCACTTGGTGTCGTTGTAACTCGCCATGTGTAGTCGGTGGTATTCGGAACTGCTGTTTGATATATTTTATGTTGCTGAAAATAAATTCTGTTTGTGTGTTTTTGCAGCATATCATTTAATTCCGCCATTTTAGTCATAGACGGAGTTATTCTTGGCATCCACAGCGCAAGTTTGTTTATGACAAATTGTACATCATCTCCACCTAACCTAAACAGGCAGTCATTTTGATCTGATCGATCTAAAATAAGCGTATGATTAACTCCACGAAATACTTTATTATAGTCCCTGCAAAAGCCAAATACTGTACTTAACGGCAGCATCGTTGTAATTTGACGTGATGTTTCTGCAAGTGCCTTTCTCCTAGTATAACCTTCATTGTAACGTACATTTCTTCTGTTATGAGCAAATATGTTATTAATATGTTCTAACATTGCATAGCCGTCTGCAGCTCCATCTGGTGGGGATACACCAAGATTATTGCAAGCTGCAATAAATGAAGCTCTTGTAGCGTCTGCATTAGCATCTGCAGCTGGTGCGTATATACCTAGCGCAGCAGCATTATTAATAAGAAAATTTCTTACACTTACAGCATCTGCAGCCGCGTTAGCTCCAGCCACTAAAATATGTTCTAATCCTGATAAAATTTCACCTGATACAGCAACACCTGCACCACCAGTTCCAGTATCTTTAAACCACATCATATTAGTTGCAGTTGACCTGGAATAGTCGTCGGAAAATGAAATAATATTTAATATTGTACTTGCAACTTGTAAGTGATTTGAAATATCTTCGACAGTTGATATCGAGCACCTTTAAATAAACACCAACCATCATTTATAACAGCTACTTCTGCTTCAGCTGCAATTGCGGCAGGTGGAACAGCTACTGTCATAATCCGACCACGAACTTCCAACATTGCTTTATGAGGAAGTAAAAATACGTTCTCGTCTCGAGTATTAAATGTTGTGACGCCAGCCTTATTAGGTTCGTTAGAATTTTCATCGAGATATTCAACGTATTCGAATTCTGTTACTGTGTCGTCTGTGTCATAAATTTCTGCTAAATCGAGAAAATTTTTTACAGACATTTTTTTATTTATTAGGTTATACAAAATTTTGTCATCAATGATAGCGAAGCTATTGCGGCGCTGTTACTTTAGATATTAATTTTTGTATAATTTGTTCTCCTCGTGGTGATAAAAGTTTTTTTTGTCGTTGTTATCATCGCCCGTTGAGTTTCTTTTGTTGGTGCGATTTCTGAAATAGCTTGTTTGATTGTCGGTATACCACGTTGTGGATCGCCTTTTATTTTATCAGCTATTTTTTGCCCCACGGCAGTTGCAGCAGCAGATGCAGCTCCAGTTGCAAACGCTTTTGATGCCTCAAGTGCAATTGGTGCAACTTTATGAGCCATTCCTGGAACATTTTCTATAATTTTAGCAAATATATTTCCCAAAAACCCTCCTACTATTTTTCTTCGATAAACTTTTTTTTCTCTGTTTCATTATATCTGAGGTTGCATAATTTTACTTCCAAATCTTTCAGAAAATATGTTAACTATTGCTCTCGCAAGTGGAGGTAATAAGTAACAATTTCATTATTAAGATCCAGTTGTCGTCCAGACTGATCTGTCAATTGCATATTTACTTCTGTTATTTGATTTTCAATGTTTAACGGATAATAAATAACCTGAGTGGACTAATTTGCATAAGAGATCCTGGTGGAACTTCTGGTGAAAACCTGTATATCGTTTGTCCTTTACTACCTTTAGCTGAATAAGATCCAGATGCGATAGAACAATTTACCGATATTGTGTTTACATCAGTTATATTTACTGGATATATACCATCAAATGTAACAGGTTCTTTATAAGCAATATAATGTTTATCTTCAAATCCTATCAGTGGTGCAATATTGTTGGTGATAACAAAATTAACTAATATATTTTTTAATGTCATTCTAGCGCGTAAAGTATTATAGTTTGGTGTTAGCTCAAAATTATCAGCTACTCCTCCATTTTTTGTTATAAATTCTTTTATTATTTTATTTAGATCAGTAATATTATACGCTCCTTGTGGAATTTTAAATTTTTTCCACGTGGTAATTGATAGATCACTAACAGCAAATGTAAAATCATCGTTTACTCCAGTTTTTACATTAGCCATAGCATTCCAACAAGTGCAGGAAATTAGTCCAATTTCATATTGTTTCTCACGATCTAGTTCTATTGGCTTAATATACTTTACAGAAAAATTTGCACTATCTTTATCAGATTGGCTAGAGTCTAGTAATAATGTTGCTGACATTTTTTATATAAAATTATTACACAAATTTATATCGCCGCGATTATATCAAATCTCCTTGATTTATATCAAATCAAGGTGTAAAGTTTCGTATTCGTCAGATGTTAATAAATTTTCTGATCTCAAATTATCAAGTATGTCAATAATTTCATTGTCAATTTCAGCACCAACATTTCCAGCTTCTTTTGATGATATCAATAGCATTAATCTGCCTATCATTTCAGTAACTGATGAAAATATTCTAGCTCCTTTTCCTTGTTTTTCTCTATATTGTTTTACACGACCTTCATCAAGTTTTAAAAATTTCCTTTTAAAATTCCACCCCCTACCAAAACTTTTTTCTCTATTTTCTTGTGCTGTTTTTCCAAATAATACAGCGATAATACCATATCTCATTCTATCATAAAGTGGAAGCATATTTTCCTTTTCTATAGCTGTTTTCAATTCATCTCTAGCAGCATCACCGTCTCTCATTATTTCATACAATTTAGCAATAAGTTGATTAAATTCAGCCTCACCCCATTTATTTATATTATCAAGATCTTTTATATTATTTTCTTTTAAAAATTCATCATAATCATTCTCTGTTATCTCGTTATTTGCTTGTTTTATAAACCATCGTCTTCGCTCTTCAACATCTTTCTTGTTCCTTTTCAATATCTTTTAATTTTTCTGATAAATTTGTTAAAATATTTTTAATCTCCGTTGTGGTTAAATTTATTAATCTTCGTTGAAGCGCTAGTGGATCATTTATTAGCCGATCTAGTTCAGCTTGTCTTGCAACCGGATTAGCGATATTTGCTACAAGTGCCTCAGCTAATCTTCTTTTTTCTTCTTCAGATCTCTCAATAATTCTTCCAGCAGTTTCTTGTTGTTGTTCTTTAACTAGTCCGAGTAAACCTTTTTCCTGCAGTCGCTTAAGTTCTTCTTATGATAATGGTTTAGTTTCAGGTTGTTTTCCAAGTAAAGCTTCAGTAATTGGTTTGAGAGCGGCGGCTGTTGTTTCCGCTGCAACCACTTGACCACGTCGTGCTTGCTGTACTTCCTGTTTAAATTTTGCCTGAGATTGCGCAAGTTTTTTTAGATTTTCTATATGTTTTCTGTACTTTGCTTGTCTTTCCATTAATTATATACTATTTTGTATAAAAATTACTGTAGATATTTTTCAATACAACATCGAAACATTTTACTCGTATCATTTGTTAGTTTATCAAACAAAAAAAGTCGTATTTATTTACCGTTGCTTTATGATATAATTCAATAAATTTATCTTTTGTAACATCACCACACTGCTCGTTTGCGATATTTCTAACGTCAACATTGTCAAGTCCTGGAAATAATATAAAACAACCAGTATCTCGCCTAATAAATCTATCAACATTATAAAAACCCTGGGCAAGATAAACAGAATTACATTTTTTATTTCGCGACAGTGAAAAATATGATCTTATTTTATTCATTTCCTCATTGTTTAGCGGAATATCATCGAAAACAACAATCTTGTGTTCGGACGAATCAAGTTGATTAACTGGAATAAGTTCTTCTGGTTGTTTGATAATAAAAAAATCTTCACCAGCCTCAAGATCATCACGAAGTTTGTCATTGTAATTGTTAAGTAGCTCGTACTTATCTTGCTGCGGGTTAATCGTATAAATATAAACGCGATCGTAGTTAAAATTATCTCCTAGAAGTAAATTCATAAGCAAGTTTGTTTTCCCCGATCCAGTTCTTCCAACAATAAGATAATGACAATCTGGAAGTTCATTGTTATGTTTATGTTTCACCAAACTTTCTGTATCAAAATTTAATATCGATGATTTTGCCATTATTGTTATACAATTTTATGTTATATAATTTTGTCAAACGATAAATAAATAATGAGTTTTTATTAAAAATTTGGAACATTAGTAGGAGATTCATCAGCTGAAAGTACAACAGACGGCAAGGTTGATTTATCAGGCTATCTAAAAAAAATCCGGCGACACAATGGCGGGAAACCTGTTTATGTCAAATCAACGAGTACTAGATTTAGAAACAGATTATCCGCCAATAAATGTCGTTAATACACAAGCTGTTAGTTATGCGCAACTTAAATTAGTCGACATTAATAAACTAGATAAATCTGGTGGAACTTTAAGCGGTAACTTAGATATGTCAGGAAAAAAAATTATAAATTTAGAGACCAGGTATCCACCAGCAAACTTAAATCAAACTCAAGCGGTAAGTTATTTGCAGTTAAAGTATGTTGATGATAACAAACTTGATAAAATAGGTGGGACAGTTACAGGTAATATCAATATGTCAGGAAAAAAAATTACATACCTTGGAGACCCAGCTGCAGAATCAGACGCAACAACAAAAAAATGCGTCGATGATCAAGAATCTAAGTATGTGTTAGTGCGTGGTGGTATAATGCTCGCATTCCTCAACATGAACAATAATGGTATTAATAATCTTAGAACACCAGAAACAGATTTTGACGCGGCAAAAAGAAATACGTCGACGATAGCAACATTAAGATCGCTAGCGATCAAGTAACAGCAATAACAACAATCAACGATGGAATAACTACACTAAATACTAATTTTTCTAATCACGTACAAACGTTCCTGAATTTTCGTAGAAATATAAACAAATCTGTTAATGAATTTTTTGGAAGTCCAGCGGTTGTAGATATTAAACTTGCTGACATTAACATAAAACTAAACGATATTATTAACGGAATTCCTAATATCATCGAAAAAACTAATCTAGAAACAGAGTTACTTACGAAAATTCCTCACAAGAAGATCGTCAATATGGTATACACAGTAGCATCAGGATCAAAAACATGGTCAATTAGCAAAACTATCGAACATACCGCAGAAGTAACTGGGTTATACAGGCTGTCTATTAAGGGTTTGGAAATTTCTTCGATCACTTTAGATTCTAAACCACTAGTATATTCTAATCCTCTATTGGTGATTCTAAACAAGGACATCAAAGAAACATTTACGTTAACATCAAAGGAAATACCCCTTAAAGATTATCATTGGTGTCTAGAATTTGTAGCTGATTTTGTTAATTTACTTATAACATAAAAATCTGTAAACAAATATTATATAAATGAAAAAACATATAGTTGATTTCAATCATATTTCAGAAAAAATTCCAAAACAAGATGTGGAAGCTCTAATGCAATATTACAAATATTATCATAAAAAAAACTTTGGTGCGTAAAAAAATGTTACAAATACTATACCAAAATACTTCGAGTGATATCATATTTGCCATTGTTAATGACTAGCTCTGGTATAATTTCAAGTGGAGCATCATTAAATCCGTTTTTATTAATAACATCAGGTGTCGGTGTTTCTCTTGCAACAGCGTGTAAAAAAATTGAACCCCGTCTTGCGACTAAAAAAAATGCTTGTAAAACAGCAAGTATCACCTACAAAAAATTACTTGATCAAATACAATCTTATTTGCGGGGTATAAAATATGATATGGACGATTTAATACGCGAGTTTCGTATCATTGACAGCATGTTAACAGATATTCTGCCAATGAGAGTCAGCAGATATGAAAAAGATTATCATAAAATATGGGTTACAACAGTAGATGTTTAATTTTGTATAACTTTAGAAATATCAACCATATTGTCAATAAATATCATCACATCATCTGCCCAACCCGCTATTCTCACATCATTTTCAGTCGCGAATAACCACACCGACCCATATTTTGGTGATATATGATATCCAACTTTTTTAATACAATCGCTTATTATTTTAGTGTTTATACCAGTATAACCTGACGCTGATTTGATTGAATTAAATCTCTTACAAAATCTGTTTGTCAGATCAAATCCAACATGTCGGATTGATTTTGTTTGATATCCCATCTTATATAATATTTCATTTGTTTAATATGAAATTTTGTTTAAAACTATAAAAATAATAAGTATAGGGCTGTAATAGTAGTAGAGTAAGGTAAGTTGTTCCTATCTCAGAGACCCCCTACCCCAACAAAACAAATTTTGTCAGAAATATGTTAGAAAAGTCTTATCATATGAAAGTCATCATTTTAAGCTATAAACAGCTGCTGACAAAAATGTTAACGTATAACGTTTTTTTGGGGGGGGGTAGAGGAGTCTCTGAGAGAGGAACCTTACCTTACTTTACTACTCGAATTTTATTATCACATAGTTGTTACAGCGCAGACAAATTTGCCAATTTGAAACACTGGTTGTCTTCGTTTCTCACGTTTATCAATGTCCGCTGTGGAGCATATTTTGGTGTTGGAACATAAGTCGACCCGTGAAAAGGCCTGCACCAGTAAACAGCGACGTGAATTTCTACGCACCTGGAAAGAATTCATCCCGAACCCACTCGGGTGTAATATTCAACCCCTTCTGTCATTTCTTTATAGATGGCCTCGGTGTCTTTACTGTTCAAGATCACAAAAGTACCAATGCGAAAGTACCCGCGCATGATTTTGGTTCCTTTCGGACCTTACGTAACGAAATTGGCTTGACAAAGTCCGCGACGAAATTAATGTTTATCTTGGACTCGGACTGCAGCTTTATTCTGCCCATGTACTGCAATTTTAATAGGATAATTCTAAACTCAAGTTTGAGAGCAGCTTCTCAGCATCGTTACATTGCTTTTATTGATTTGTGAACATTACCCAGTAATCTTCGAAGTTACCATCGCGTTTGTACAACTTCAACTCGGGGACTTGGGCTCGTTGATATACATAAGCCGTAGCTGCAAAATGGGGGCGTTGTTGTTCATCTCTCATGGCCCGTGAACGAATCATGATACGTAGTCGCGTTGCTGTTGCATGAAGCTGTCTCACGGTTGAATGCGGTTCATGGGCGATTACTAATAACGCTAGTATGACGGCGTTTCTTGCCCCCTTTGATGTTCTTTTACCAGAGACGCGTGCGGATGGTTTGAACTGGTTCACAGTTTGCCTTGGACCACATGAAGTTCATCTGGGGGTAGTTGCCTCATAACCTGTTGTGGCTCGTCCATGAAATCTAATAGTGTAAGTAAATCTGCTTTTCTTGCGCCTTTTGATATTCTTATTCCACAGTCTTGGACGAATTGTTTGAGCTAGTTTATAGTGTGCATACTTACAACAATAATTGTTTTCCTAATTGCTTATCCAGCAATGAAGATTTTGTAAAATTATTTTTATTTTATCAAGATCTGAAACCGCAATCGCCTTGATCCTGTATATTATTTCATTGACTTATGAATTATAAGGGAAGGGAGCGAACTTGCCATTGTGGTAACCTTGTCCAGACTAGACATGCAAATGACGCCGAAAAAATTGTATCAATATAACTAAAGAGCATATTAAAGTAGGTCGCTGTCTCCTCCTTTTGATATTAATAATTACTGTTACTAAAAAATCACCCAACTACTAAAATTCCAATAACATTCCTGGCGTTCAAAGATTATCCAATCAAATTCTCCTCCCCGGCACCTTGGCGTTCTTTTAACGTTACTTTCATTTTCCATAAAAAATAATAATGAATTAAATATATTGGACCCATCAAGATTTTGCGGAAAGCTCATTATTGACGAAGTTAGCATTTATTTATTTGCTCGAGAACCACTTGTTGAAATAAATGCAGTAATTTTCTGTGGTAGATTTCATAACATTCAAGTCATCAATTTAGTTGTAAAGATTAGAATTATCTACGAGAAAAGAAGATGCCATTCATATTCATTAATACAAATATTCAAGAGTGTGGGTCCAAATATTGAACCGTGAGGAATACCTTTACATACGTAAACCGTGAAATTTATGAAGTTGTCTACTTTAACACGTTGTCTTGGTTTAGAAACTTGGCTTGCATTAATTGTTTACTGAAGAGTCTGAGAGTCCATATGCTGATAATTACCGGAGAATTACCAGAGTCCTTATGTTAACAATTACCCGAGAAGGAGTCTTTGTGGAAGGCAGTCAAATGCATTGGATGAAACCGTCACAATAGGTGCAGCATATTTCGTTGTAGGGCTAAACGCGAGTCTTCCAAAAGTGTCAGAAGTGTAATTAGATAAGTTTCACATGTGAAACCTTTCCCAAAAGATGAGAGATGTTGGTGAAACATGTTAAATAAATCGAATCTTGATTATGAAGAAATTGTCTATTTTAATATAGTATGTATGTATGTATGTATGTATGTATGTATGTATGTATGTATGGTTATGTATATCTATATTATGTATATCATTGTAATGATAATAGTTTGCAATAGTTGTTTAGTTAATAACATTTTAAATACTAATCTTTATGAATGGGTTTGTACTTTAATGATGACCTCATTCTTGTAATCATAGTTTCAATGCTGAGTTGTACTTTTACTGACCATGAGCATGTTGTTATGATTTGACTTCAGTACACGAGTTATTGAAAGGACAGCTGACCTAATTCTTGATTGGCTAGTGATAAACACTGGACCTTGTTTAGAATGAAAATGCGACTCTCATTAGTATTGCGTCTTAGTTGTCTATAAAAGATATGTTCACTTGAATGTTATATATACTTAGTAGTAATATTAGTCTTGGGAGACATTTAGTTGTGTCTGCTTGAAGGGATTCATCTATTTAATTCAATTATTCATTGGAATTACATAGTGCTTGGACTATTCAGATCTAATAGCTCTTTCGAAATTACTGTGAACTCATTTAAAGACGTTTTGGAATTATATCATCGTGATTCGTTGATATTATTGGCACATAATAGAACAGTGATTTCATTCATCATACTGTAGGTTATTTTTAATTTTTCTCTTTGTATTTTAAGGAAATAAATTATATTTTGAATTATAAAAAACTTGCTGGTTTTCACTCATTATTGTTACTTAGTTTAAGACCATAGAAGTATGTATGTATGTATGTATGTATGTATGTATGTATGTATGTATCTACAATTGTTTAAATCAGGTTGTCTGCCATATCAAGTAAAATTTATTTTGAATATTTTTTTTTTATTTTAATATCTCTGAGAACAATAAAAGTCTTAAACAGAGAGTTAATTTTATTTCCGATAACTCCTCAATACAGTACTGGTATAGGCCGATAAATCAGCCCCACAACGATAATGATATTGCCTGGCGGTTTCGGGGATGATATCGCCTATTCATTAAGACCTGCAAGAATCTGTAGTCAGTCTTGTCTGCACACTCAGTGCACATTTTATACATTTACTGGTATTTCTCGTGGCTCTGGAGCTACCGTTGGCTGAAGGGTTTCTTTTGGTGACATGTACATTCTATTTCTCGAACAAATTCTATGTTTGGCGACTTGTAAGCTAACCCATCCGTCCTGTGGCCATTTTGAATTTTGCGCTAGATATGGCTCTTACCAAATACGGTTAAACGTCTAAAGAGTACGCAGGTGTGTTCCAGAAAGAATTACATGCAGCAAAATTGCACATTTAATGAAAGGATGACGTCAATCCCACATATCGTCCATCAGAATCACACATATTCTGGGTGGAAGGGGTGTTGATTTATCCGACTAGTATTGGTATAACTTAAACTTACAGGATATAAGTTTTCAATGGAATATAAAACGAGTTGACTGTCTTATACGATTTCTACATTATTAAAACCGCACGGGCTCGTATCTTTGCTTACAATTTAACTGTCAGTATTATTTTATCCTATATGTATGACTGACAGTTAAACTGTAAAAAACGATACGAACCCCTGTGATTAAATCAAGATTCCATAAATATTTTGCTCAGTGCAAACAGTGCAAGATTAAGCTAGTGCGGGACCTGTAGTATATGTTATAAAGGGGCCCTAGATTAAAAAAAAAAAAACCACATAATTATTAAAACACAAATTTGTAACTTGCATAGTAATGTAATTGTATTTTTTTAGTTGCTATAAAGCCAGATAATACGACAGTACATCTGACATTTCAGTAATAGTATTATTTACATGTAGGTAATTGATAGCTTGAAAGCATTTTGTTAAAAGATTGTTAAACTCCTGTTGGACAAGTGAGGTTAATAGTAAATATATCTGAAAATGGCGAGGACCAAGCACTTTTAATGGACCAAGCAATTTTTAGAAGCTAAAGACAATTGCAAGTGCAATGGGATGTTGACAATCACGATTTGAAAAAATCAATATAACCAGAACAAATACTGACAAGAAACAAATACAAAAATAAAACAGGACTGTGAAGATGAGCTTAGAAGAAAACAACTCACAAGAGCGAGCAGCACGTGCAGTACAAAATGCCAAAAGTTTGAAAAAATGGAGGCTAGAAAATTTTTTCCAAATAAGAAGAGTAGAGAGAATGGAAGGATCCTTTCTAGAATGTATACACCATGAAGGGACTCAGTTCCTAGATATGTCCAAAATACCAAGAGAGCAAGTACCAAGCACAGCAGAGGTCATGATTGCAATAAAGATTCTCTATCCAGACCAGATAAAAAGAATATACTCGATAAACAGGGAAGGTTATAAAGGATACATGTTAAGATCAAGAGATAAGGAACCAGTACTACCCTTGGGAGAAATGACAATTA
>JAECUM010030057.1:0-26343 GCA_016617855.1 Megalonaias nervosa
AGACAGACAGACAAAGAGAGAGAGAGAGAGAGAGAGAGAGAGAGAGAGAGAGAGAGAGAGAGAGAGAGAGAGAGAGAATGGCGGAAAAAATATAGGATCATACGAAAAATTAACATGGATGACGTCATGGTGTTTATAGGATCATAAATGTTTATAGGGTCAAAAGTGTTTATTGTGTAAAATGGGAATAGTGTTGCAAGTGGCCGACCTCCATTGGGCTGGAACTTTGTAACAGTGTTCGAGTTGACCTCAATACGCGTTACTCGAGGTAAGTATAGGAAATTCTATGTTAAATGTTTCTAGCCTCAAAAGGAATTATAGGGTCAAATTGGTTTATAGGGTTAAATGGATTTAAAGGGTCATTAGGGTTTATAGGGTCAAATGGGTATATGGAGTCACATGGGAAGGGTAATAGGTAAGGATTTTTAAGTTGAAGTTGTCTACATAAACAAACAACAAACAAACAAACAATCACATACATACATACATCCATACATACATACATACATACATACATACATACGTACATACATACAATCCAAAACGTCTGGTGTAGTCTCCACACACACATTCACACACACAAACACACACGTACGCACGCACACACACATTATCAGACCAAATGGGGAAGGGTTAAAAACAAACTAGATCTAATGTCATAAACCTACTATCCATCACAGTACCTAAAAATTATTATCCATTACACCATCTATAGCATCTAATAACCCATACACACAAAATATACTATCCCTTACACCACGGAAATGCTATCCGTCACACCATCTATACCATCCAACATCCCATCCTATACACACAATCTCCAAAACTCATGTACCCATCATTATATCGTGTGTGTGTCTGTGTGTGTGTGTGTGTGTGTGTGTGTGCGTGTGTGTATTTATCCAAAGTTTAAAAAATCAAGACACGCCAAAGATGGATGAACAAACTGACAAATTTTTCCCTGCCTGCATACCTAAAGCGGGTACGTGAGGGAATACATCCCTTCCATTTGAATTCTAGCCAAAACATGACCCAGAGGGATAAAGAGGCGAAAGACAGTGTAAATAAAAAAAAAAACATACACCAATTTCTCAAAAATACAAAAAAATTTCACAAAAGAAACTTTTCCAATACAAATCAACAAGTTAGAAACTTTTTCAAGCAGGAACAAATTTACAAGGTTGACAAAGTTGTGGAGTCAAACTCGACTTCCACTGATCTAAGTTATTTGGTCATCGATGCACATTACGTTTCCTAGCTATTGACAAAAGATAACTATAATGTTCACAAAACAATCTTTCTACTTTATCATCAATTCTAGTCACTATCAAAATAAGCCACTAAATATCTAAGGGATATCCAAGACTGCGTTGATGAAGAAAATACACACAATACTGTTCACACATATTGCAATCTCACATTATTAAATCGAGTCGTCTTTGCATTCCTTCTCATAAAGTCGATGATGTCGTCTTCCAATGACGGGGATCCATAAGAATAGAAATAGTCCACACTATGATCGTTGGGAAAGAATACGGCCCCGAGTGGGTTCCTGGTTAACGATTCCAATCAGCTATGTACGAACTTTTTGTGCAAAGGCAATGATGTTCCCAGGTATCCACTTTGTTTCTCACAGGCAATGATATGTCACTAATTAAATCCTAAAATTTTCCTTGAAAATCTCTGTCGAGTGAATGGCTACTTTTCGTCTCGGTACTCTGTGGAAAGAGACATTGAATCTGACTAGGATGAACGTTTTGACATCCATAACAATGTTTGTGGGTTAATGCTGTAACGTTTTTTTCAGCCAGGTACATAGCACAACAGGGTGCTAAATTTTCTTCTTGTTCTGATCATCTCGACATCATGATGTCCTCTTTGTCTTTTTTCTTCTCTTTTTGTTCTTGTTCATAGACATCCTCGTCCCCCATCTCCAAAGAGGCTCCACATTATAAAGAGGGATAGGATTCTTCCAAAGATTCTAACAGTCTAGAATCACTTCTCTCAAAATGTTGACTTCTAGAGTACTGTCATATTCTGCATACAATATCATGTTCACCGTGTTGGGTAAAACTTCTGCAAACTGAAGTTCCACACGAATTTGGCCAGATTTTATACGGTAGAAATATCCCTACTCGCTGTTTTGATCTGGATTTAAATCAAAAGCCCACAAAGGGTAACCTCCTGCATAATCGTTGTACGAAATGCTGTGGGTAATTTTGGTACCTAACCGTCCGGTGACTTCGTACAGGGACAAGTAAGATCTTAAGTAATTCGTCTAATCAAAGTTGGGTTCGAAAGGTCTGGTACACAAGGTCTTGCCATCTCGACTGATTTCTATCTTAGACACTTTTTAATGCTTAAACTCGAAAGAATTTTGAGTGATGGTTCCATTGAAGGATCATTGCTGACGATGCCAGTGATTAAACGTTAGGGTAACTGTACATGCATCTTGTTTGAGTTTCGAAAAGGCATCGACGTAGCCTGATAAAATACCTTTCTGGGTGTCGTCGTCCTTTTGGTACTTTTCTGTCTTGGGAAAGTGGTAAATTGCGTACACTTCTAATAGTTGGTATCCCATTTCCATAGCTCGAAACAATTCCACGACCAACTTTCCTGTCAATGCATCATCTTCCTGGGTGTGATGGCAAAGTTGGTCTTGGTTACAAGTTTCTGCACAGGTACGGCACAAAGGAAACATCAGTTTTCCTTGACAATAGTAAGATAAGACGGTATGGTACAAGTCAGTGGGAAGTAAGACATCGCATTAAATTAATCCTTCGTTTTGTCGAATGTTCTTCATGTCGATGTGTTCCGTCAGTATTTCAGGATGTCCGGCTGGAAGGTGAGAGAGAGAGAGAGAGAGAGAGAGAGAGAGAGAGAGAGAGAGAGAGTCGGAAAAAATATAGGATCATACGAAAAATTAACATGGGTGACGTCATGGTGTTTATAGGATCAAAAATGTTTATAGGGTCAAAAGTGTTTATTGTGTAAAATGGGAACAGTGTTGCAAGTGGCCGACCTCCATTGGGCTGGAACTTTGTAACAGTGTTCGAGTTGACCTCAATACGCGCTACTCGAGGTAAGTATAGGAAATTCTATGTTAAATGTTTCTAGCCTCAAAAGGAATTATAGGGTCAAATTGGTATAGCAAGCATGTGGCATAAGTATCCCTGAAACTCGTACACGATCTTGGGGTCTTCTAAGTCACAACCATCCACTGAATATGTTCCTATTTTCTTTTCGCCTCCTCCATTTCTGGCGTCTTGGATCCATTGGTCTTCCTGTTCGCACAAGTAATGTAGCCAGCGCAGAGCTTTGACCGAGTATCGACTCTCGATGAACACGGTAGTTTGAGGGCGTATGACGGCCAAGGTCTTCTCGGGTATGAATCAGTAGATGTACACTAAGTAACACGCTTTGGCGATGGTACAGGCTTTCTTCGAAGGATCGATCCCTCGGTGCTTCATATAACGTTCTCGAAATTTTCCACAGCAACGCCGTAAAATGTCCACGTCGGATCTACAATACTTTAACATTTCTTCCTGAAAGTCGAAGGGGTCCGTAGCGTGAGAGTGGTACCAAGCGTCGAAAGCGCCTCGTTGTTCGATGCGTATGATGTCGGGATCATAATGGTGGGCGTCAGGTAAATGTAGCAGGACAGCACTATGATTGTCTTCAATACTGAAAAAGATTGCAAAATATCCTTTGGCCATTTCTGTCTTTCCAAACTAAGGCATTCGACTCAAAGGCATGGCTAAATAACTCATGGAATCTTTAAACCGTACTTGTCCCACTTTCATATATATGATTTTGGTTCCGTTCACGTTGACTTGGGTACATTCGGTGCCTTGTTCATAATAGTATTTCAGAAGAAATTGTTCATCGTATCCTGAGAAATGTAAGCCATCTCCTTGGCACAGCGATGGCAATCTCCATAACGTTCGATGTCCTCTTGACTCCACGTCTCGTCGATAGGGCCTAAGATCCATTGGGCGAAATCGGTCAGCGTGTTAGGTTCTCAAAAGGTTTTTTCACGTCATCCTGGAACCTTGCTACAGTTGGGACAATGAAAAAAGGATGGGTTCTTGGATGTACTTCTCGTAAGCTCGATGAGCCACTCAGAAATTAGGAATATGAATGCCGGTCTCTTGCGTGCATTGAAATTTAAAATGATGAAATTCCCTTTCTTCTTTCCATCCTCTTCCTGTTTCTATCTGTATTTTTGAATGTAGCATTCATGTTCCAAGTCCACTATTTGGTGACAAATATGACATCGTTTCTTTCCAGGATAATCGTGGGTCTTGGCATTACTAGTGCGTATGAGTTGTCCACAAGCAGAACACAATCTCAGGAGTTGGCAAGCACTTTTCTGCTGTGAACCTTGCGTCATGAGATTTAGGTATCACGTGGGGCTGCCAAAAGTTCTCTAACACGTCAAGCAATGGATTTGTTCTTGTCCTTCGTAAAGACAGGGTTTAGAAGCTAAACAACCCCGATAACTCTGTCCGCAATGAATGTGTTTTTCCCGACTGTTAAATACAAGGTCACATTTCTCTCTGTAATAAGTGTATCTCCAAGGAAATCGGTGGTACTGCTAATGGCTTCGAAATGTTCTTCGAGAGGGTAGACGTGAGTGTATTTTCCATCTGGGAAATCGTTGCCACAAAGCACTAGAGGTCCGCGCACCTCTTGAGAGTGCATGTTTAACGTGTAGCGTGGAGCCAAGACGTCTTGCAGTTTTTTCATTTCAGGAATACCGCAGGCCGTATCTTTGGCCGTATCTTTGGATAACCCTGTCTGCTGTAACAGGAGTTCTGCTTCTCTCTTCTCGGTCCGTTGGTGGAATGCTCTCCCAGGCCTCTTTCCATTCTGTCGTATAGTTCTTGTCGGCATACGTTCGTCCCACGACGATGGCTTGTGCTAAACACATCTGGTCTTGAGTGTTGTTAATTTGGACGATGCGAAGTTCGTCCACCAATAATACTCTTCTGCGTTATCAACGCTGATGAAATATTCTGATTTCTCCATCGGCACTAAGGACTTTAAATCTTTAAACTTCAGTGTGTAAGTGTATGCCGTGGTTCTAAATTTTCTGGAGGAGCGTTGATCTGTCTTTTTGAATGAGGTTAAATTTTTCCGTTACTACTTACTGTTCGACTTTCATTGGATATATACCCTCTCAGTCTGGGGTCAGACGTAGAAGGCGTTGATACAGGCTCACACATATCGTCTTCAACATCGCTGGCATGAATTTTAGTCAAGACTTCAACACGTGTCCAGTCGTGGCCTCTTATTTCCTTCTCCTTCCCCACTGAAATCGTGCGATCGTTTCATCTTGTTTGCAAAATTTCATTTGATTTGGATTTACACGCAAAGGACTCCCATATATAGGGCCAGTGCCTTGCCTAAGAGTATTCATTCAACTCTCAAGCAGTCAAGATGGAAGAGCCAGCACAGACTGAGCTTCTGATTAAAGCTTTGAGAGGAGTCAAACGAAGGTTTACTTCAGAGAAGGCAACGGACTACTCCTCCCCCTTTCGAGATAAAAGTCAAGATACTTACTATATCTGTCAGAAGAAAGGGCATTGAGCTTCAGAATGTCCACAACGTCAAAACAAGACAGAAGAAACAAGAGACAAAGGTCGGTATACCTGTTATCATTGTAAGGAGAAAGGTAATTGGTCTTCACAGTGCCTTAAGAAAAAAGAGAAGCAATCAAAGAAACAAGAGGAGGAAAAGGAGAGGTCCCCCAAATATGAGGAAGACCCCTCCGAAAAGGAAGAAGAATCCAGAAAGTCAAGAAAAGAAGACAAGAAAGTGAAGAAGAGGAAGAAGCTGTGCCAATGAAGAAATTCAAAAAATTGGAAAAAGAGAGTAAAAAAAAAAGAAAATGAACTTTTGGTGATATGTTGTGAAATTTCATTGTGATTTTCAGAAAGAGAAAATATACCAGAAAGAAAACTTAAGTGTCTCTTGGTCTTGATTTTTATAGCAAGGATGGTGTATGCTTTTTTTTATTGACACCGTATGAACATATACTCTTTCATCTCTGTCTATCCCTCTTGGTCATGTTTTGGCTAGAATTGAAATGGAAGTGGTGTTATCCTTCATGTACGCGCTTGAGGTATGCAGGTGGGAAAATTTGTCAGTCTGTTCATTCATCACTGTTGTGTTTTGTTTTTAAAAACTTTGCATAAATACTCAAACACGCACACACTCACACCATAGAATGATGAGTATATGAGTTTTGTAGATCGTGAGTATCGGATGTTGGATGGTATAGATGGTTTGATGGATAGTATATTCTTGGTGTAATGGATAGTATATATTATGAGATGTCTTCTCCTTTTCTTACATTCTAAGCTAACACTAGGTGCATTGGATAGTGATTGTATAGGGTACTGGATGGTATAGCTGGTGTGATGGATAGTATTTTTGTGGTGTGACAGATTGTAGATTTTATGAGATTTCATGTTCTCTTATACTCAAAGCTAACATAAGGCGTTTTGGATTGTTTGTATTGGATATTGGATGGTATATATGGTGTAATGGATATTATTTTTGTAGAGTGATGGATAGTAGGTTTGTGACATTAGATGTAGTTTGTTTTTAACCCTTCCCCGTTTGGTCTAAGTGTGTGTGTGTGTGTGTGTGCGCGCGCGCGCGTGTGTGTTTGGAGACTACACCAGACTGTGAGTACGTATATATGTGTTTTGTTTGTTTGTTTATTGTTTGTTTATGTGGACAACTTCAGCTTAAAGTCCCTTACCCATTACCCTTCTCATGTGACTCCATATACTCATTTGAACCTATAAACCCTAATGACATTATAAATAAATTTGACCCTATAAATCCTTTTGAGGCTAGAAACATTTAGCATAGAATTTCGTATACGTACCTAGAGTAGCGCGTATTAAGGTCAACTCGAAAACTGTTACAAAGTTCCAGCCCAATGGAGGTCAGTCACTTGCAACACTGTTCCCATTTGACCCCATAAATACTTTTAACCCTATAAACAGTTTTGATTCTATTAACCCAATGACGTCACCCATGTTCATTTTTCGAATGACCCTGTAAATTCTTTCGCCATTTTCTCTATATAAAACCATATGACCCCAATCGCCCCCATAACTACTGCCGAATCTGCAATGGGCCAACTCCGTTATGGGCCGAGATCTCCAGTTACCCTATTAATAGCAAGGATGTGAACATGATAAATACATAACATTTCACCAATACGACAAAACGCCAGAGAGTTTTAAACATCGTAGCCCGATACATCAATCCATTACACATAATCCAGGTAGTATTAAACCGGAACAAAATTTTCTTCAAATACATAATCTGGGATCTAATATTTTGATTATGCCTGGGTCATTTTTCATATTGACTGGGGAAGAGTGAAGAAAACTGCAATTACGTTTCTGAAGAAAACTATTGCAAAACGGACTGCAGATTGGAGCACGGCACACTAAACAAATTAAAGAGTATTGAAAAACAAACAAAACTAATTTTGGTATTTTTGTGGAGGTGCTTAATTTTATGTAAATCAGATACGGTGATTACACCATAAACTAACCTTTCCTTTCGGCCAAGATATTTTTTGTATGATTTTGGTACAAGGAAATATAGACTATAAATGAAATCACGACCAATTAATTTGGAGGGAATTTCTTGAATATACTGAGTTCTACAACAGCAGGAATTACGAAACTTCTTTGCAATAGTGTTAAAAAATAACAGTGTTTGAAAGGAATTTTTCTGGCATTTAAATATTCTATTTGAAAGACCTTCTACCTGGTTGTTGTGGTGTAAGAGTGATAGGTCCTGGTGATAAATAATTAAATTATTGGAGTTACTTATTGATGTTTTTCTTGGAACTAATGCTCCCTGTTTCCACCTAATTTAGCATTCGCTGGCAGGTGTAGTTGTAAGTGACTCTTCGGGGACAAAGGGCGATTAACATTATTCCATGTGATACATTATGCGACACTTGGGGGACAAGGGGATAATCTATGTTGCGTTAGTACATATGTTTCCAGTGAATAGTATTAAAGGGACAAAAGTGTTACAGGGACAAACGTGTTTATAAGGAAACAGTGATGTTAAAATGATGAAGGGGAAAAGGGTCGACAGTTTATAGGGATACAAAATGTGTTAAAACAGTGAAGGGAAAAAGGGTCGAATGTTTAAAGGGACCTGTGAAAATGTAATTTTGATCTACAATTCAGCACACACCAAAACCGAACATATATGCAATTCAAGCACACACCACTGCAATCCAGCATCTAATTTGTTATTATTATCCAAACACGTGCGCCACACAATCCAGCACCTATTTTGTTACTACTATCCAAACACAAATCCCTACAATCCAACAAAAAGGGTTGGAAGTGTTGATAGACACACTTTCAAACAAACATAAGAACATATCATTACACACAAGGGTAGGAAGTGTTATCGCAGTACTACTACACCCTACATACAAGCACGCTTCATATAGAATGGAGAAGATGTTGAGGGGGTTTTGAGTTTTGGGTGTCGACAACAGAAACATATACAAACACATACAGGTACAAAACATAAAACATAATCGTCTGGCAAATAATATTAGTATCTCTCTTTTCAAGTGATCTGGGTGGCCCTGAAAAGGACGGTTGGGTTTCTTGTTCCACTTCCTCAGCAGTGGTTGCACCTTCCGAGATGGGCGCCGTAGGCCGCACATCTTTGACCCCCTTTGTCTCCATTATTTCTCCATCTTGCCTTGGTGGAGACAACGAACTTAAAACTTAGCTCGTTGGCTTCCTTCTCCCAGTCTTGCTGCTCCTCTTTTATCCAGTCTGTTTGATCTGTATGGCAAAGTGGTAGGGAACTATTGCATATATTTACAACAAACATATCTCGGGGTCTCTATGGACTGGAGAGTCAATAATATTTAAACCAATAAGGCAGTCTTGTGGCTTAGAACATAATCCGATTGGTTTAGCTATAGACCGACAAGTAGATCACTTTTTCCTGACATTTCTCGCACCAGAAATGTCAGAAAAGAAAAGGCGGAGATATACTTATTGGTCTAGTCCAGCTACTGATTAAATAATGAGAAGACACTTTTTTTCGGATTTTTGCCTAGTTTTAAGTGAAAAGAATGGATAGAAACGGTTAGGCAAAAACGTAAGCATGTAATGGAAACTTCGTAAATAAGATATTCTAAAAATAAGATTTCACAGCATATTTACATTTGGATAACTTGTATGGAAATTATTTACAGTCACAGCTAAACAGAAAATGTCTTGGCACTACTTAAAATTGCTCAGGCAGACACAACTTATCGAAAATCCGGAAATGTGGTCATTCTGAAACTATAGCATGCAACCATATAATGTATATTAGCTCCACTTTACATCGTATTTTAGTTTAATTGTTAGGATCTTTTCTTTAAGCCGTATGTGCAACAAAATATTTCCAGATAATAACACATTTTTCTTACACACTTAAACAAGTTCATTAACAGTAACATATAATTTAATTGGCCGGGAGTTTTAACTTTATTATGGCATTTTCCATTTATTTATCAGATCAGAGTAGTGATATTAATGTTGAGTCAAAACCATACTCTTCTAATTTAGAACTTTACATGATTTATCACGATATCACAATTAAAAAGTATTCTAATAACTTAAGTTAATTATTTATCTCACCGCTCGCGTGTATCAGTCTTTGTTTTTCTGATAGTGATTAGCTACATTTATACTGTTATAGTCTTTTGTGCATACGTGCATGCAATTCTTATAGTGACTGGCTAAAACTGTCATGTATCGTCCTCTGCATACGTGTATATAATGCTGATAGTGATTGGCAAAAACTGTATTTGTATCTTCCACTGTGCACATGCGTATGTAATTCTGACAGTTATTGTCCAAATTTGTATTTGTATCTTCCTCTGTGCACATGCGTATGTAATTCTGACAGTTATTGTCTAAATTTGTATTTGTATCTTCCTCTGTGCACACGTGTATGTATTCTGATAGTGATTGGCTAAAATTGCATTTGCATCGTGATTGGTTAGAATTATATTTGTATCTTCCTCTGTGCACACGTGTATGTATTCTGATAGTGATTGGCTAAAATTGCATTTGCATCGTGATTGGTTAGAATTATATTTGTATCTTCCTCTTGGCATATGTGCATACAATGATATTAATGATTTATATTTGTATGCCCATAAATTCTATCACTCCATTCAAAATAGAAAGTATATGAAACTTTAAATCATTTCTTTTGTTCAACAAGTTTATATCCATCAACATTTCAATCACGATCGCTGTTATAGGCATGTGTATATTGGTAAGTGGCAAAGAAGAAACAAAAGAAATACTTTTACATAGTACCTGAAATACATAAGAAAGGCGAATTGACTTCAGGCTGAATAATAATAATAATAATAATAATATCTTATTTATCCCATGATGACACAGTTAATCACATATTAGCGGTCACTGCAATCTCGCAAGACAATAATTTGCATTATCTTTGTCAAAAATCTGACTGGTCAAGATAAATCTTCAAATCAATATATAAAACATAGTATTATATAATGGATTTCAACTGAATCATCCAATAACAAATCATACTGAGATATATTACAGTTAAACCACGTATCTGATACATAAAATCAAGTCCTTTAGTTGAAATACTTCGTGAGAGTCTCATAAAAAGTACATACATTCTGAGATATATTCCATGTTACAGAAGGGAGAAATAAACAATTTATAAACATACACAATCCAGTCCCCTGGTAAGCATTAAATGGTATGTTCTGTTCAATATGTAATTCTACGACTAACACATTTAGCTTACCAACAAACATTAACACACTGCGGAGCAAATCACTACAATCCAGAAAATTGGTTAAATGTATAAGTTAAATGAAATGCAAGATCGTTTGACTCGTTCCTACTGTTGGATTCCAGTATGTAAAGGTGAGACTTTATTCTTTAATTTGGCATGGTAGAAAATAACCGAAACATTTCATATAATCATATTTCAAAGTAGACATTTATCTCGGCAAAATAAATATTTAGTAAATGTATGGACTAAAGAAAATCAATATCACAGACATTACATCATAAACTACTTAATATTACCCCTGTGAATATTCTTGAAATTTAATTGAGAATGTTTTCATCATTATTGTTGTTTAATACAAGTTGGTGAGACTGTTGGTTATTATGACATATCATAGAACAGCAGCCGCATAATAAGACAACATGTAGATTTTGTTACATTAGTCTTGTTTTTATTGAACACTAAAACTTACTAGGATTGTAATAAATCGTTAATTTTTCTCACTCACAGTTTTTGTTTATATGCTTTGACATACAGATAGGTTCTTGACATATAAGTAGTTAATGTAAGTGCCATAATTTCTATCCGGACTTCGTGTGTTATCAGACGATTTTGTATAAAATGCAAGTCATTAAACTGTAACCAATTCATGTCTCAATTTAAGGATTTCTGAAGTTCTGAAAGAGGAAATAACTTGTTGTATGCAAGTGAGCTTGCTCTGGAAAATAAACCCGGTTGATTTATGCAAGCCCCTCTAAGGTCCAACGGCACGTCGCCGCAATAGTGGCCACACGGTGCCAGTTAAAGGTTATACTCTAAAAACAAATCTCGGAGAATAAACCCTTCAAAAGGCAATAAAAGTAAGTCAGCACATTGGTGGCTATATAGCGCCGATTAAATTTAAAGCTCTGCATATATAAATTGAGACAATTGCAAACACAACCAAAACTAAAAAAGATCGACCCATCCCCCAGGAAACGAACCCTTCCAACCAAAAATAAGCACAAAGTATTACAAGCTTAAAAATGGAAGGCACAATATCCCAGTCTACCCTGTCAAAGTGGTGAGAGGGGATGGGATTTCGTATCCATGAGGACAGCAACCCTCACGTCGACGGCCAAAGAAATGCTGAATGACACTGATTGTCATGTCCACGGTCAGTTTTTTTAATCCTCTTCATCGCCAAGGAGAGGGTTAACTTCTGCGACATCAACCATGGACAATCTCCCTATGGAATACAAAATTGTAAGACAATTATTATTATTATTATTATTATTATTATTATTATTGCATTCTTAGCAGATTTGGATAGAATTTACTTTGTTATAGAACTTAATTCTGTGATAAGAAAACTTACCCCATTTCTCTATCTCGTAAATATCTAGACTATCTCTGGGAGTGCCGCCATTTGGAGTTGGTCGGGTATTAGCGATATGCTCAGTGTGCAAAAATAGGGTGTCAGGATTTTTGTGGTATTACTTACAGTGTACGAACTACACTAGTTACCATGTATGTTCTTACTCCTAATTTGTCACAGTTCTCTGTCGAGGCAGGTGTGCTTGGTTAATTTTACTGATAAATTAGACATTGCTGGTATTGCAACATTATGTACATTCATCTCTTTGCCTACCAGTGATTTGCAGGCGTTTCTGCTATATATAATAATGCCATTCTAAATGTGTAAGTCACATAATTTTCGGGTCTTGTCGTTCTCGACAAATTTCTCTGCGACAAGATTTCAACACGTTGTTAGGAACTTTATCACATACTTCAATTTATAGTTTATCACTAAGGCTTGTTTGTCTTGTCGTCATTTAATTCCACCCTGGACTAGCCTGCTGCACTCAATGTTTAGTTAGTTAACCTTGTCTTCCTTAATTTGGCACATTCAGCATTCAGGAGATAAAGTCCTGACCGTGCATATTTTCTTGTAGATCGCTAATCATGAGGGCTTCCTCTTGTACTGCCATTAGCAGTACTTCTATCTCCTGTATCACAATTAATTGTGGCAACATCCAAATATAAGCACTGTCTCTTGTGTATACCGCGTAAACTGCTTGCGTATTCCCTTCCCTCTTCGTTCAGATGATATTTTCTGTATTCTTTCCGCTTTCCTTTGCTACTGTGGCTGTTGATATTTTTATCACTTTCTCTCAAATAATTAGCTATGCTGCTTTTTATAAACAGGACAGTCTTCAAATTTACCATACTCCTTCCGTCTATCTTCCTTTGAAGGTACGGTCTGGAGATATCTGCTGTTGTGCAATGTACCAAGAAGAGACATTAGGTTTATGTTTTCTGTGCACGTCTACTTGCTCTTTCTTGGTCAGCTTCCCGATTCTAGCTCTATCTCCTGTACAGTCTGGGAGTTACTGTTCTTGACTTTGGTGCCACCATATAATGTTGAGTTTATTACTCTCTTAGCTCACCAAATGCATTTCTTCCTGCTTTTATCCTTCATGGTATCACGTTCAGGGTCAGATTGTTATTAGATAATATCATTATATTGTTCTTTCTGTTGACTCTCGCAATTTTTTGAACTTGGTTTTTGAGAGCTGAACTCGTTTCAGGATCCACGAATGGGGTGCGGTGTTGCATCTCTGGTTTTATGCAGAAACTCCTTTCCGCACATAGACTCTTTCTTATGCTTCCTACAGTCCCGGAACATCATTTTGTAGTCATCTGTTATTTATTCTAGAAGGAAACTGAACTATCTGTTCATCATGATCGCATGATCATCCCCGTTTGGTAACTTCCATACCATTGTCAGACTCTTCATAAGGTGTATGGCTGTGTCATTTGGTCCTTTTACACTGTCTTCCATGTTTAGGTCTGTTCGACCAGTTTTGTTATTCACACTAACACAGTGTTGGTAAGCTTGACTAAGCCAGAATCCATGCACTTTATTCGGTCATGCAGCCTTCCAATTGGACATGAGTCTATATGCCTTCTAATAGGTTATGCCGTTACCATTATATCCTCTAGATGTGTCACATTTTGAAATTTCTGCTGCAACTCTGCATTGTCCTTATGGTTGGTTAGTCTGGAACTTACGGTATTGCGAATTAAATCCAGAAATAATCCACGAATTAAAGACACAAGTCCTAGTAATAAAAAGTCATGAATAAAATTTAGTTCATGCCCCAAAGAGATTTAAAATTGAAGGCGATGACGTGTCTCTTATATCCTGCGTCGTACTGATGTGTCAACAGTTTCTTGTTGAATCACTGAAATATTATTCCAGGTTTGAATTCAGTATAAATTTCAATGAATGTCTTTATCCAGGAGTTCTGTCAGAGCACTTTTGAATTTCCAGAGAAAATAATCACTTGAAATCAATAATCTGAAGAAAATTAAATTCAGCCCAAACTGGACACAACATAATACAACTTAAATTGCTAAATGTTAAAGCACAACTGGTTAATCTTCACAGTCACAAGATAATATAGTTCTCTGTTTGACCTCAGGTCACAAATTAGCATTTTCTAAAACAACCATTACCTAATGGAAAATAACCTTCTTGAATGGTCTAATGAGCCTTGTTTACTTACTACACAATAACCTATAAAATTCACGTGGGAATTTCCAAAGCCCTGACCCTGATCAACATATATACCACTACTTGTTTACCTGAATAATAATTCGGTTAATAAGTTCATACACACAGAGCATAATGAAGCTATTTTTAGTTGTTTACATAAATTAAATTTTAAAAAAAAAGTCAATCAGGTCAAGCAGAAATGAACTCAATTTAGGTCAAGGTCAAGTCCAGTAAACAATGTTACATTACAATAACATGGAATAAAAATTTAAAACTAACAGACAAACAATTAAATTAAATATACATAACACACAAATATGGTTTTGTCTTTGTATTACAATAGATGGAAAAGTGTACATTACAAAACATGGTTTTAGAAAGGCATTAGATTTGTGAATGATTTAATAATGAGGATGGTTCCAGGATATGTTTTTCACAGTTTTAAAGTAGATTTTCGATTAACATTAATTTTATAGATTTTCAAGGCATACTTGGAGCTATAACAGACATATAAATAAACTTATTATCAATTGCAACTCAAATCTGCCACGGCCTTTTATAATTTTTGCTGTGTATACCATTATCAGAAATAAAAAAGTATGTAGAGTTACATATGAAAAACTAAATCGGAAACAATGAAGTAAGAACTTACGGAAGAAAGTGTAATTTTGAATTTGGTAATATAGAAGATGACTACTAACCGAATGTTTCTTGTTACCATACGAAACTGCAAAATATCCAAATCTTACGTGGTTGCAGCTGAAATATTCCATTGAATTTTCCTGCAAATGCTTTTCTCAAAAGAATCTGATTTGTCCCAAAATGAGCTCTGCTTTTTCAGTCTGTTGCGTGCAGACACAGTTTCTCGTATCTTTTGGGATTGTTACAAAACTAACATACCCTACAATGGATAAAACGTAAATGTTGGAGTTCACATACATAAATATTATCTTTGGAATTAAAGACAAATCTCAGGCTGATGATAATTCCGTATGGACAAGAATATATTTATTAATGCAGATGTATTAGATACAGACCAAGTTTGTCTCGGTTAAAAATGTTGTTGCTTTTAACTTTGATGGAGAAAAAAGCTCTTATATAAGCTGTAAATGGGAAATGTTTGACAATAGATGGTTCTTGTACGAGCAGCTAATCGAGTCATAAGCTATATTATTGGAAACGTATGTGTGTTTGTGTGTGTGTGTGTACTGGTAAACAAATGTATATAACTGGGTGTATATGGGGGTGATGTGTATATATGAATGTGCATATATGTATGATTATGTATCTTCATGTTTTTGTGAAATTATCTTTTGATGAATGCGCTCTTCCATACTTGATTTGTAGAAGTGCTAATATTTTCCATAGACATTGATATGCTATCTTTAAAATATAAATGTAAGTAATAATTCTTTTTCTATTCTCCATTATCTCTTTCTTTATTACTTTCTTCCGTTTAATCTTAAAATGATGAATGATATCTATATAGAACTATACAAATTATTTAGAAAAGGAAAACTAAATTTAGAAATGGGAATATATGTGCGAAGTCTGTTGTATAAAAGGCAATGCAGAAAGAAGAAGATTCAAGTAACCCTTACCTGACCTTTACTGAAAGGAATACCGATCACTCCAATTGTTTCGACGGATTTCATGATCTTTTAATAAATTTCAGGCACATGGGATTTTACGACGATTTTGAAATTCTTTAGCCAGACGTTTGCACTGATTATGACAAGGTTCGGGTTTTCAACTAGCCGATTACATTCCTCCACTGGATTTGTGTTTTTCTATTATGAGTTTGTTCCGTTTTCAGAAATTTTGATTGGAAAATGCTCACTCAACGTGCAAAACTGCCGACTTTACAAGTTGTCCCACCCGTTCTAGCAAAAATATAAATATCGGTTTTCTGTTCAGCTAGCAATGCTATAGAAATAGTAAGATAATTCATAGTAAAGACTTTGAAACTTAAAAGTGCATGCAAGATCTTATCTCCTTTGGTAACGTACAAAACAGACAAATAATTGTTGCTGCATAAGATCAATATTAAATTTGATAGATTCACAGACAACTTAATCATAAATATTATGTACAGGCATTCTTAAAATCATCAACGATCTGAAAGTTAATCATTCTTAAAATCATCAACAATCTGGAAGTTAATTATTGTAACTGCCATTATTATTCGTAAGTCTGAATTAGAGTTTCAGATAGAAAGTGCATGCAACCTATACTATAAAGTCTGATAGCAGACAAAACAGTTGGTTTGGTTTGGAGTTTACGGCACAACAACAGAAGCAGGTTACATTGGGCCAAGGCAATTGGGGCGAAGTACCCTTCCCAAGGACACAACACAGTAGCTGACCCAAGCTGATCAGATAGTATTCGAATACGCACCTCGACGGTTGCGAGTGCGTTACTCAAATGACAGCTAACTGGATTCACCGGAAATACTATCTACTTGCAATGCTAAAAAAGTCATCAACATTCCTGGCTTGAACCATTATTATAACCACTAATATTACTCTTAAGGTTGCTTATTGTGGTTTCATCTTCTTGAAATATTACATGCGATCTCGGTCTTCTGCAAGTTCCAGCTTTATACAAACTCTGTGTCTCTAACCATGCATTTTGTATCCTAAATTGGCGTGCTATATTGTTAAGCTAATCATCTGCTCTTTCGGTTGTCTTCGTCTTGAATTAGTTTGTTCAAGAAGCTAGCGTTTTTCGATTATGATTAAAATATCAGAGATAAAAAGTTCACTTTCCCTTTTGCCTCCATTGACAGACGCAATAATAAATATATATGCCGCAGTCATTCCCGCGTCTTAAAATGGTAAATGTTTGTCAAGACCGTATTCGTCATATGAAATTTAAAATGATTTATGCGAATTTTGATTATATTTAAGAAATTATATGAATCCACTTTAGTCTCTTTCATTTTACCATGCCTACAATTATTGCATGTACAATTGCATATTATTACTGTCCATAAGGCTACATTTTTACAGACACAAATTGCCGTCTTCTGATTGCTCACATTTCGTTTCGACATATTTTATGTGATAAATTGATGATGAACTGGAATTTTATTTCCCCTAAAAAATGAATAGGGTTATATTATATTCGTATTTCTTTATATAAATTCATATTCCGCCCATTGGGTTACCTCGCTTTTGAGTTTCAATAACGACATTGGCACGACATCTTGAATTTGCTTGAAACTTGCAAAAAGGTTTTTTCTTGATTTCTAACATTCTCTACTGATCCCTTTCCATATCTATTGACAGAATTTTCAATGCTTTCATTGTCAAAGAGAATACAAAAGACCCATTAACAACAGCATTAAGTACAGTCATAGACAGAATACAATATCACACTTTGACGTCAAAGGTTGTCTAGTAACAATGGATTTGACGACCACATATTCAGGCAGACTCATTTACAAACTAGCACCTAACAACCCCTTTCATTCAAAAGTACGTGGCTTGTGCTCCTGACTAAGTATTCACGTGAATGGACAAGTTTCATTTTAAAATGAAATAGGTAGTGAAGTTTGAATGTCAAATTTGGATAAGTAACATAATGATAGAGTCAAAGTATCAAGTAAGTTGAACATTACAGGTAATTTCAATGCATACATACCGCAGTACATAAATAAAATACTCTTATGTTTAATCAGATTTGCACGAGACCATGTCTAATAATTATTGCGATATCAAAATAAAGAAAATTGTTGGTCCTTTAAATGTTCCCATCTTTTAATTACCACTGTGGAAAATCAAGAGAATACATCTCTTCTATAATTTGAACCCAGTCAGAAGTGCGAAAATCTGGTGAGAAACCATACGAGGGTCTGGAAATTGTCTTTATATTTGATCATGACGTTTAAAAACAGACCGTAAACAATCTGGTAAAATCGCTGATCAGTTGATAGGTTACTCGGGGTTCATAATATAAATGTGAAATATTAATGCACAATTTTCTTATTTAGATTTGTTCCGGATCAACCACATAAAATATGCATAGGCGATGCGGGTTTTAGCTCATGCCCGAAAATGTCACAACTCACAAGACTGACACTAACACGCTCTCCATATAGCAGAGACATGCATTGTCTTCCATTGCACCAGTACATTCTACCACCTTTACGATACATTATATTCTGTTTGATTCTATTATTACCCGGTTGGTTCATTTTTACTAAATACCCCCAACTTGAGCAATGTTTCACAGTTTCACATGAAATCTAGAATTATTTCATCGATTTGTCATCTATGTCTATATTGGAGTAAATCGTTCCCTGCAAAGGTGGGATGAATAGTATTTCTGAAACAGTAAAATTTGACCTTGTACAGGTGTATATACAAGGTATTATTTATTAACTTTCACCAAGAACTGACCTGCATTGATGACAAGCCAGTCAAGTAAGTAAGCTAGTCATGTCTATAGAGTCTAGGCAGAAATTTTTAATCGACAAAATATGTTTTCGGTTCTTCCATTATCTGTATTTACTGTATTTGCATACATTGATTTGTATCTGAAACTCGAATAATGTGCATTCCAGATATGGGCCTTTAATTCAAACTTGTTTCATTATCGTATGTTTAAAAATACCCCTGTATAATTTGAATAACTGCTTCTGAAAATACATGAATGCAACTTGTGGTAACGTATTCTACCGACTATAGCACAAACTACTTCAAACTATGGCACAAAGCCAAGTTCTTGAGACTATGGCACAAAGCCAAGCACTTGATAATCGCAAAATAGACAAAAAAAAAACGCTTCCTAACAAAATGACATAAAAATCG
Source organism: Megalonaias nervosa (assembly GCA_016617855.1). Lineage (NCBI taxonomy): Eukaryota > Metazoa > Mollusca > Bivalvia > Unionida > Unionidae > Megalonaias > Megalonaias nervosa. Next base: position 19,204 of record JAECUM010030057.1, read on the forward strand.
AAAATTTCTTGTTTATAAGTGTTCGGGACAGGATTCATTAATTTCTGCAATAAATATTCACTATTTCTTTATTATATACCCTGAATCAGTCTTTGTTGAGCAGAACCAAAATAACCAGGTCTGCTGTTCAATCATTTATTAAAGAACAGAGAAGGCCGGCATCTAGCCACCATTAATGTTATCTGTTGTTAGGTCTACAGTGGATTCCCTGCTAATTCTCGCTAAACAGCCAACTTCAGGTTTCTAACCGGGTACAACTCCTTTCTTTTTACAAAACTTAAATTTGTAATTAACATCAACTGGTTTTGGTTTAGTTCTCTGTCATTTCTCCGTGCCCACATGTTGACCTTACTCTTCTGGGGACGTCATACTAAAGCAATATATGCCAAATTCTATTTGCAGTGGTTCTCAAAATTGTGGAGAAATTCAGGAAAAAACAGCAATACCTGCAAATGTATTCCGATCAAATTCCAATTTTGGTGTTAACATGTGACAAAATCTCCCCAAATGGCGCACCTACTACACTCAAAGTATAATTGCCTTTTTAGAGGTTTTTTCCTCAGATATATGGATAGTCGGTATGGTTGCTTAATTATGAAAGACGTGTCATTTTTATTAAAAACAATCAACAGGCGTACCAGACCTTCGATTTTAGTCTTTCAAAGGACTCGTTTACGATCATTAGTTAACAGGACAATTTAACTCTGGTCCATTCTGGACAAATGGTTTCAGAGGGTCGTATATATAAATTGGATAAAATTGTATGTTTCAAGTAGTTTAGTCTCAGACTGATTTGATTCGTAACATGCTGATTGGGATGAAAGGTTCACATCACTAGTGCCTATCGGCTCGGGAGAACTTCTTCTGGAAACAATTATTTTATATACGAAAACTGGGCAGGACTACAGTTATGAAATAAATGAAATCTAGATAACTAGTCCAACTCGATATTATATGGTATTTCAATATCAGATCCACTGCGGTTCCGAATCGCTCCGGTGGCCAAGTGCTTAGAGCGTCCGCCTCGGATGCGGGAGGTCGTGGGTTCGATCCCCGGTCGAGTCATACCAAAGACTTACAAAAATGGTACTTACAGCTGCCTCGCTTGGCCCTCAGCATTAATAGGTTAGTGTTAGGACTGGTCGGTCTGGTAAAATAATGTGACTGGGTGGGACATCATGCTACATGTCTGCGGCATGATGCCTCAGTGCTAGAAACTGCCACACTGCAGACATCGTAGCGATATGACTGAAAAATTGTTAAAGCTATGTTAAAAATCTAAATCACACACACAAACACACACACACACACACACACACACTGCGGTTCCAAATCTGCTTTTGTAGATTTAGCATTAAATAAAATTTCCTTTTTGTTTAAAAGTTCTTCCAGTGTTACATTCACATTTGAAAATGTATTTCAGATAACTGTACCATAGCTCTGCATCAAACATTCTTGACATTGAACCTGTCAAATTACAAATCTTGCCATTCTCTCAAAACCTTACTAAAGCTTAACTAAAGCAAATATACAGATTCTCCACAAACCTTTTTTTCAGTAACATTCAGTATTGCTTTATGCATTAATGGGTTCCGATCTCGCAACCAAGTGGTTGAGCTGAAAGAAAGAAAACCTGTTTCTTGAGGTGAAATATTGCCTAAATTGGATAAAGGTACTGAATGTCTTACAGATAATAATCTCCAACGGCAAGAGTGAAAACATTCTCCTTACAAGTAATATAAAAATTTGGCATAAGTGTGAACACCTGCAAATGTACGAGTTGTACGCATATATGCCAAATAGAAATTTGGAAAATATTGTTCCAACATACGTTTGTCTGCATAAATATCAGTTTTGACTAAACTTTTTGAAAACGTGCTTTTTAGAAGACATCTACCAAATTGAACATATGAACTTTGTTTGCATTGCATTTCATTGCAATATTAATAATACAATCAAAGTTTGGAAGTGAAAGTATCAAGATATATGGACACATCATTTACCAAAATAGTGCTTTTAAAGACTCGGGGTCAATGTTGAAATGTTACAATGATTACTTGAGGGACTCTTTGAAGCGTTTCTTCTGACCAAACTGATATCGCTTTCCCTCCTTCAGCTCCGCATATAAGATCTTCTTTGGTAGTCTCTCTTCTGACATCTTAGTGATGTGGCCTGCTCATCTCAGCCGTGATTTCATCAGCAGAATGTTGACGCTTGGAATGCCTGCGTGTGTAAGAACCTCAGTATCTCAGACCGTTTCCAGCCATTTTATCTACATTAGTTTCTTCAGTCAGCCCATGTGAACATAATTCAGCTTCTTTGCGTGGCGTATCCACACTGTCAATGTTTCGCACGCATACTGCAGGGTTTACAACACACTGGCTTTACAGACCTTCCGTTTTGTTTGCAGACTGATGCCTCTGCGTTCCCACACATTTGCACGTAGCCTGCCAAAGTCCATATTCAACTTAGCTATTGTGGAGTTAGTTTCGTCATCGATGTGGACTGCGCGTGCCACTCTACTGCCAAAGATATGTAACCTTGTCCAGTGCAAAGAGGGTTTGGTCTTTTCTGATGCACATTGGTGTACTACCTCTGCCCTCTTCATACTGTTTGCGGGACCAATATTGTCACAAGTTGAAGAGAAATGGTCCACACTCTGTTGCACGTCCTATTCATATTTAGTATTTACGAACAGTCATCAGCAAATAGGATTTAACAAATAGTCACTTTCTGTAATTTAGTCTTTGACATTTTGTCTCCTTAAATTGAATGGCAAGTACATTAGTCTGGTATAAGATGTAAATGGCAGTGTGATAGTCAAAGTAGATATCTGTAATCAAAGGCAGAGTATCATACAGAAGAGGGTTTGGGACAAACACTCAGCCTTACTTTACTTCATTGGTAACTGGTAATGGTTCAGATGTCGTCCACGACACGAGCGAGCATGCCAGCTGGAATTGTCAAACCGTTACGATGAATTCCCCTGGGCAATCAAATTTCCACATGACATTCCAGAGGCCTCCACGACTGTCTGTGTCAAATACTTTCATCAGGTCGGTGAATGTCTACTAAAAGTTGGAGCTCTGTTCTTGGCATTGCTACTAAGGTTGACACACTGCAAATTCCATGCCTGTGGTCCCTTGTCCTTTCGTTGAAATCACACCAACAGTCAGGCAAGATCCCGTCATCAGTGTGATGCACAATGCGATTCAGCAGAATTCTGGCGATGATTTTGTCGGCTGTTGACAGCACAATATGTCCATATGGTTGTCGCAGGATTGTACTAATGGACAGTGGATGCTTTCTTGTGCTCCTGGTACTCCTGTGGTATAGTTCCTTGAGTCCACATTGACTGGGAGAATTCAATCATTTTCTGTACCATGTACAAGCCTCCGCAGACTTCAACTGCATTCTCAGTTTCAGTCAGGGCTGGAGGATCATTATGTGAGATGTTGATTTTCACTTCGGTCAGGTCGATCAGTTGCCTCCTCACTGATAGGTAATTGTAACTGAAGATGTTGTTAAGGTGTTCTGCCCATATTTGTTGAATCATTTCTTCGTAATTGAGCTGTATGGTGTTGTCAGCGCTCAGTATTGGAGATGTTCTTCATGACTGTGGCACCGCAGACTGTCTTCAATGTATCATAGAAGTTCTTCCTGTCATTTATGTCTGCCTGGGACTGACTCTTATTTGCCTTGTTGCTCAGCAACGAGACTTGCAACTCTCTAAGGTTTCAATGGACAGTCTTCTTGATGTTGTTGAAAGCTCCCGCCTTGGATGATGAAACGCTATTTTCTAAAAATTTCTTTGGTAGGTGCTATTTCTCATTCAGTCATTGAGATGCCAGTGCTTGAGCGATCGTGCATCCAAGACGTCTTGTTGAGGTTTGGCAGGCAGAAGACTGTGTTGTTGATTATGAGGTCGTGTTTATCGCATTTTCTCAGTAGGAGGAGTCTGTTATTCTTGCATTTGCCAAAGCCAGTTCTGCCAATGACACCTTATAACGTCTCGCAGTCTGTTGCCAGCTCTAGCATTGAACTATCACAAGAGATGATAAGCTCATCTGCCTTCGGAAATTTTGCGATACGAGAATCCAGGTCTTCATAACACTTTTCTTTGATCTCATTTCGCTTGGTCATAGTGGGTGCATAGGCGCTGATAATAAAGTTAGTTTCTTTTTCGAGACAGTGGGAGTCTCGTTTACATTTGACTGTTATTCACACCATTTGGGAGTTTTGTGAGCTTGCTCACTAGCTGTTTCGTGATGGTAAAACGAACACTATCTTCATATCGTTCTTCTTTACTACGACCACTCCATAAGAAGGTTTAGCCGGATCCTACTTCGGTGAGTTTTTCTTTCTCAACTAGGCGAATTTCACTTAGAGTTTCACTTGGAGACTAAAACACCAATGTGCGCACCTAGATTTCATGGGACACAGCTTGACCGAGAATGCTGTAAATTCACTTGTTTATATCAAGCTTTGGTGATTCTTACTTGATTCGTATTCGTGTGCGTAGTTGTTTCTGTCAAATGTAACCATGTCTTTTGTTTGTTGTGACTTTGAATCAACATTAAACGTGTATTGAATGTATATAATATCTTGTATCGTTGATGATCCTTCCAGGATTCTCAATACCATACACATAGCTACATCTTCCTCTTCCTCTGCTCTTAAAGTGATTGACGAAAAGTTCGATTGTCAAAGCTGGAGGAACTGTATCTTCGCCATCCCTTTGTTATGTCTTTCCTGGACCGAGTGGTTCAGGCAAAACGGAATGTTTCAAACTTTTGATCGAACACAAGCCACGTTTGTTTGATCGTGCATACCAACGTATCTTGTGGTGTCACAAAGAGTGGCAATCAGCTTACACAATATTTCAAGAACCTCAAGGAGAATCCATTTCGTTTGTAGAAGGCATTCCTCGTGAAGACGATGGGATCGTATCGGACTTTAGGCAAACACATATTGACATCTTCGATGACATATTAGGAGAAGACGAAGAAGCAATTAAACTTTGGTTTACACGAAAAGGACGTCATCGTAATGCCAGTATCATTAACATTACACAAAATATATTTCAACAAAGTGAAGCACACCACACCATCAGTCTCAATGCCCAGCATGTGGTTTTGTTTAAAAGATAAATTTCAAGTGTGTGAGCCAAACAGTTAGGAGCCCATTGGCTGAAATATGAGTACAAAGATGTTACTCAAACACCTCATGCCTATCAAGTTAAAACCTACCACTCGCGATTATTTGAGATTTCGTACCAATCTGTTTCATCGCTGGTGTCCAGAACGAGGGCCTGTTATTTACATCTCCTCTTTGGCATCTGGCGGAGAAAAAAAAAAGTATTAAAACATCATAAACTTCTTTACTTCAAACAGTAGACAACATGACTTCCTTTTAATCTCATTTTCCAGCCCTATCGGTTCGTACACTGTATAACATCAGTCACGAAACAAATGCGCAAGTCCGTGCCCATTTGCTAGAAGCCAGTCTGAAATAAGTATTACGATGGTTTACTTTGACAATACCTCGCTTACTTTAACGGATCATACAAATCCGTCATCAAACCAAACGCTTTCTTGAAAAACATAAAGCAGCATTGTCATAACTGGAAGATCCAAGAATCGATACTCAAACCAAACCAACAAATCATTTTGAAATCTGTTGGCAGTGGTTCTTTAGACTGTGTCATTATTCGTTTCCTGTTAAAATGGAATGCTAATGCCGAAGCTAAAACAAAGAAAAAAGTCAAATCCTCTCGCAAAAGACTTCCTGAGAAGAATATTTCTGACATTGCAAGTTCACACCACAAGAAAAAGTAAAGACCCAAGAAAAGAAATGTCTCAAAAAAACGAAATCTCCTGCCAGAAAGAGAGGAAGTGTTAGGACGAATAAATACTCAAGAATAAAACGCCGCTTGGTGACGGTGACTCCTTCTCCAACCACTTCTACCTCATCGTTCACGATGATGCCTGTCAAACCTGATTTAACACCGGTGTTCCTAATTTAATGCAAAATGGATACCCACTTCTAAGAAACATCTTCGGTGGTTGTGACGGCGTCGTCTTCTTCTTTAGCCGCCGCTGCTTCAACTAACGAAGTAGCCTGACGCCAGACCAAAGTCAAAAACAGAACTGTAACCAAGTTCACTGGATTTATCTAAAACAATAGGTCTCACGACTTAGTCCGTTGAAAACACCTCATCATCCAGGTGTGTCCATCATCAACATGACTCTCCGTGCCGACAATCGCTGGAGGCAACTTCCAGCATGAAAAAAGAAGTTTGAAATACGATTCACTTCAAAGAGTTTGCTCCTGCAACAAAAGCTGTCACCCAAAAGAAGTGCAACCCACCCTTCTCGTTGTCTTCCCAAACCACAACTTTCCTCAAGAAAAGGAAAATGAAAGGTAGGTTTCGTTGGTACTGATTAATCCAGTCCTCCGATGAGAAAACAAATCATTCAAAAGGTACTTAATGGAATCATTAATACCATGTGTAAATTCTAATTAAATGTGTTGAAAGAAATGGTCAGAAAAAAACATCAGAACGATCTTCGCCAAATGGTGAAAAAGACAATACCCATCAATCAAAAGAAAACAAAGCCAGTTCAACGAGGATTGCTACCCATGCTGAGATTACCCTTGTTAAAAGTGGGTGCTCCTTTGTTAGGATCAACTGCTGGACCGCTTTTAGGAGGCGTGCTGAGATAAGGAGGAAGAAAAAAAGAAGACACAAGGACACCAGGTTTAGAAAAGACATCAATCATGAAAATTATGGAAGAGTAACCTCACATAAATTCCATAGCATTCATGGATGGAACTCCATATTTAACCGAGATGTCACAGTTACAATAAAAATAACGATCGTTGATGGATCGAATCGATTCATCAAAAACAAACACATCGCAACGGCACAGCCAAGTATTGCCACGTCTTCGACTCTTTCATCAGAAAGCTTAGATGAGACAGCTAAACCTACTATGTGAGAGTTCAAGATGATCATAAAATGCGAACCCGAAGTCACCTATCTATTCCATTTTTATTAGACCCTGACCCATGACACATTACAATAGATGTGTGTGTGTGTGTGTGTGTATATATATATATATATATATATATATATAT
>JAECUM010030059.1:0-42366 GCA_016617855.1 Megalonaias nervosa
TATATGTGTGTGTGTGTGTGTGTGTTTGTGTGTGTGTGTGTGTGTGTGTGTGTGTGTGTGTGTGTGTGAGCGCTGGATAGGGCGTAGATACGAGCGCTATCAGCACTCACGCAGAACTGAATATCAAACAAATATTATTTAGTTTGTTACACCGGTTGACAATAAACCAGGTATAAGCAAACAAGTCCAGGTCATTGCGTGCGAGGTATTCAGGGTGATTCAGCTTCATTGAGTTACTTCCGAATTCACGGATTTTTGACGTTGTATCGTTATAATCAAAGTATTACTCAATAAACACAAAAATAAAATCTCGATTAACTGGCACTGTAATTTCATTGTTTGAAAAGTTCTACCGTACCTTATTCTGCTCCCGTTTGTTTGAAAGTTAATTCAAAGCTGTAAAACAATTTTCAGGGATGATATTTTTCTTGAACTTTTAAAGAATTGCGTGCTATTTTACCATTTGAATGGAAGTTATTAAAGTGATTTATGACTTTTATTTCTTTGAGGCTCGGAAGACATCTTGTTAATCCTATTTACTGGTATAATGTCCAATTCACAAATTTTTTGGCAACTCACCCAGAGGCAGCCTGTCATTAATATTAAAATTACCACACATTGTCTGGAGATTGTAATATTCTCTCCTTATCTGATAAATCTGACAAAATCAATTTTTAGCACAGGTACATTCATTCACAACACATCATATTCACAGTGCACATGACGGATTTTCGAAATTATACGGGAGTGACCCACAAACAAATAATCAGGACAGATAATGCTCTGTCGATCTATCAGCTATACATTGCATGCTTTCACAGTAGCTGGTGTGCAATGTATCTTTTTTTCGGCAGAATCATTTACAGCCAACACGCAAATGGAAAAGGTCCCACATGCTCATTAAATTATCATTTTAGTTGGCAAAACTATGGTGAAAGTCTCACACAATATGTTGCATGAAAGTGGTTTCTTTTTACGTCTTTCTCTTGCGAAAATATAGACTCGCAATTAGTATTTCCTTTTTCATATACAATCTTGACAACTGGAAAAACTTTCTTAAAGAAGCAGTATATGTGCATGTTAATCTAAATTATTTGTACCTTTGCAACATCAAATTGCATACGAAGATCACATGAAAATGAAGCTAAGAGTGGTACTTAACTGGTCACTTGTTATCGACATCCTGTGCATTAAGGCACGAGTGAATGACTTGCTATCAAAGTGAACAAGATAGCGGCATACTAGACAATGCCGTCGCAGGATATTAAGTCCCCAACGCAAACCTAATTATAGGACCCCTTTCAGTAAGCAGGATAGTTTGACAGGAATTGTGAGCACTCACTTGACCGCCCGACTTCTCCGCAGTTGAGGGTCATAAGCCCATACTCTTTTAATAATTCAGTCAGTTTAAGCTAGCCCAATGCATTATACATTGCCCAAATGTCAATATTGTGTAACTAAGACTGTTATTAATATCAGGGTCTTTGCTTTACTGAATTTACATAACATAAACTTTCCTGTATCTCAGAGATTACAAATAGGTTAACCGGACATGTTCGCAATTCGTATAGCAAAGCAGCAGCAACTGTGAGATCAATGTCTCTCGCATTACGAAATGGTAACAGCAATAGTATGCATATGCCACCGCAGTTCAGTTTAAAATATATTTTATTGAGAGCACCTAATCAAAAAAGTTATTGTTTATTTAATGGAACTATTTTGTGACTTTAAGACGTGTTATAGTGTTTCCTGTTTACTACGTTGTTCGCGTCGTTAACATTCATTTGTGCTTGTCAGCTCATAGGTGCGAGAAAGAGGAACAGGCAGACACACAGATAGACAGACAGAAAGTCGGAGGGATACACGTGAGATAAACATGAATCTTTGGGGTAGGGAAGTTTCATCTTTAATTTTATACCTTTTTCTTTTATCGTTAAAATTGCAATTGAGATAAATAAAAATATATTTTGGTTCATAATATTTACATTTACTCATAAAATTGACATATACCCATAAAATGTACATATACTCATAAAATTTACATTTACTCATGTTTTCAGAAATATGAGCATCAATACTGGAGTTCCTTCATCTGAAAATGAGAAAATCAATACAATTATTATTCAGTGTTGATCAGATACACCAAAGGTTTACATGCATGTACCATATTAACAAAATCAAAGGATAATTGATATCTAAGTAGTCTCCAGTTCCAAGTATGTCTGATCAGAAAGCTTTGAGTGAACGAAAAGGACATGTCAGCATAAATCAGACCGGTATTCTTTCCGTGCGGATCTGGTCTACATGCGACAAAGCATTTTATAGATAATGTCAAGCCTATATTTTTGCCATCAATACAATTAGCAGGAAAAGGTAACAAGTCAACCACTGTTTGTCGGAAAGACAAATGAAGAAAACATTATAGATATTCAGGATGGGTTCCTTTAAACAAGGTGTTGCTGGAAACTTGGTATTGATTTCCCAATGGGAGGATGCTTCTTCGAAAATGTTTCACTCTCTATGCAGAATGTTTTGTGTAATATGGTTTCTGTTGTGTACATAAATGTTTAATTTTCCCTGATAACGTACTCAAAATGTATTAAATTGTGATGAACACTTTTATCAAGAGACTGATTTCTGCAGCTGTTGAGTTAACAGTAAATCAGATATAAGAATGACTTTATAAGAATACACATCATGTTTCTCTTTCAATTTGGGCATTCCACCTACAGTATTATCTCTACAGGTGTGTTTGCAAAGTGGATTGAGGCTTATATTGTTAGTGTCAATCAAGTTGCCATGAAACGAAAATGCATTTCTTAGACATACCCCGATTTCTATTTCACGCAAGTGTGTCCTTTGTATATGACTTCCTTCAGTGCGCCCATGTCTGTTTTAGAAGCAAACTTGATAGAGTTTGAAAATGAAGCTTTGAATATACGATCCTAAATAAGGAATCCGACATGTTGGATTACAGGTTTATCAATTCTCATAAATAGCAATATCCAGTTGATGTATCAATATCACTAGACATTGAATAAATACCGGTATTAAACACGTTTGGTATGGGACTGAAGTTGAATTTATTTGCAAGACATTACGGAAAGACACATTTCGAAACATTTTTCATGAAATATGGATTTATTCATTTACTCCAGGCAAATGAGTTCGAACTTTACCGTGTATCAACAAGGTCAACAAAAACCGGAAAGTAACTATTCAAAGACTTTTATTCCAAGATTTTCGAGATAGGTTCCCTTCTGCTCTTAAAGTAATTACAAATCTGTATTGAACGCACAATTAAACCAATGCTTTTCGGGGAAGCTTTCGAACATTGTGTTGTGTCTCAATGTTCATGAATGTAAGGGGTTAGAGCGATCTGAGACAGACTTTGTATGTATTCATGAATGTAAGGGGTTAGAGCGATCTGAGACAGACTTTGTATGTATGTATGTAGGTGTGTAGGTAGGTATGTATGTAGGTAGGTAGATAGGTGTCTTAGGTGAATACTTTGGAACATGGAAAGGAAGTATTTTTCTTGTTGTAACCCTACATGCATATGTCTAAGAGTAAACGCTTGATAGTCAAATACTGTGCATGCATAACATAATATAATGTTATAGAGCTTCTGGCCTCATCAAATAACATTAAATAACCTTTAACTTTTAAACACATAATTGCTTTTCCAATCATGTGACATCTCAATAAATAAAAGGGAATAAATAATGTTGAAATAGTAGAAGTAACTTTATATATCTAAATATGCAATTTATGTAAATTAGTAGGTAAAACCTTTTAGGTATTAAGAAAAAAGAAGAGAAGAATAAGATAATAATTATACATCTCACAATGTGATACGCAGTCGATGAAATCTCAACATTATTTATTCAATACGAAGAGCGAAAGGTCATCGTTGAGTTCTTAAGATACATGTTCGTTACAATTATGGCCAAGGGGAAACAATTCGGCTTAATTTATAGCAAATAACTTTTCTTCTTTTCATATGAAAAGCATAGATAAACAATCAATGTACTAACTGTTAAATAAGGAGTAATTCGTTACACACCATCGCAATGAACCAATATTTGGATTTCTTTGATTGCTAGTTATTATACTGGAAAGATATGAAGAATATTGTACCTGTATTACATACTTCAACAAAAGAATAAGCACATATCTCTGTAACTGGCTCAGCAATTTAAAGCATGGTCCCTGTCCGCAATTTCAGTATCAACATCCTTTAAAGTGACACTTTCGGTTGGATATGTTAACATCACGGTAGAGTGAGCTCTTGTATGACAGAATTTATTGATCTGCATGGGTGGCCTAGTAGAGCAGCACAGGCATCTTTATTACATCGTCGGTTTTGTTAGGGCAATAATCTGTTTATTTCAGTAGCTATGTTCTGGATCCTATACCTATGCATGCATCATTATATGAAGGTAATAAGACGGGTACACCGAATCAAGTAATTACACTACAAGTCCTTTGGATATAACGTTAGCAAAGCAATATAAACATATTTACTTGAATTATATTATTGAATGTTCCACCTACTATAAATATTACTATTTGCAAATATATACCAGATAGATGTGAATAACAAATTGACATACATCTTGTAAAATAAAATAACAGTTTAAAAAAGGATTAAAACTGCATATTCAAGTGTAAAATAAATTTAGGTTTGCAATGATAGAGGATGCTTAAAGACAGAACTACAAATCTGAAGTAGCCAATAGATCTAAAACTATAGTTCTCGTGTAAAGATAATCACAATTCGTATTTCTAATGCACAAGATAGGACAAGCGATTTTATAAATCTTATTGTAGAAAATAATTAAAGAAAATTTGTAAATCGTGCCTCACAAAATGTACGCTAATTTAAAAGGGATACTCCGTTTATATATTTGGCATCGTAACCACATAATTGTAATATGTTTCTTATACCTGTTTTTGGCTGAAGTAGATAGTTCATTCTACAAATATTTGTCTAATACGACACCAGAAACACTTTAAATTCGTATTTAATTAGATTTTAAAGAGGTACATTAATTAATGGAAGATCATATCGAACCGCAATATTAATTACATATTCTGCTTTAAGTCATCTTTATAGACAGAAAGATTGATGGGCAAATGAATTGATATAATTACGAAATGATATTATGTTGAATCGTGGATTTAAGCTTCTGCAGAGTTGTATTGACATTGATGCTGAATGGAATGCAGATAGTTTGCACACTTATCACTTAATGAAATCTAATGATACAATATTATGTAATAATTTATAAATGATTAAAATAATTTTAATTGCATTGGTCTTTAATTGCATTCGCATGATTTCGCTTATCAGTTATTTTCCTACTCTAAGAAAAAATACAAAACAAACACCAAAATTCAATTATTATAACAACGGAATTGTGCACCATTGGATTTACTATATAATAATATCCACTGTGTAAAAGTAATATGTAAAGCATGATATACTTAAAGTAACATACTGAACTAACATGCCAACTGTACTTTAGTGAGTCAGTCTTCATGCTGATTAATTGCCTAAACATTTTTCTGGATGCCAACCACGTATTTGGAAACTGATAATCGTCCAGCTGTAAATCTAACAGTAAAGTAATGAATCTTTCCACAACATAATTAACCTGTTCAACCCCTTTCAGAACAGTGTCTGTAAAATACGTTTTTATTTATGTCTCCTGGTCATACATGTATCATGCTGTTTTATGACTTACCTGACTGAAAGGCATAGGTTTATAATCTTGGCCAATAGATCTCAGAGAAAGAGATACATGAGATCTAGTTACACGTGTGTCTTGTACACGAAACATCCATGTTTGAAAGATTTATTAACTCTCAGTTATATTGCCATATCCATCATATTTTATAGAACATGTTAAGCTAAGGAGCTTGAAAATCGATTACACACTGCATGCACGGTGGTAGCAAAGCGAAAGCGTTTCCTATTGAGTGTTTACTCAATTTTCTACTTTCCTGATGCCATGATTCATGTAAATTTAAAGATCAATTCCTAATATTACAAACCGTTTTAAAAATAACTGAAAAGTCCTAGCATAGAAATAATAGAACTTTTTAACCAATGCGAAACATATTGTTCAAGGGCATGAATACCTTAGTAGTTCCTTTACAGTTTATTAACTAATAAACTAATAACTACTATGACACATGATGCGACTTATAACCAGTCTAAATGCCAGGCACAAACGCTTGGTAAAACATTGTAATTATTAACCAATGAGCATAGGGATTAGTTCTTAAATATACAGTTGTCACGACTTGCAACTTTATCTTTTGTTTAATTATTACATATTTCTTTCAATTAGTCCATCTGATACAGACAACTTTGTTAAATATCGATATAATATATTCGATTAACTACAATACAAATAATAAGTTAATATTTGACATTAAGCAGAGAATATCTTGGTCATATAATTTTATAACAAACCTGCTGTGTTTAATGTATGCATATATTATACGCAAAGGAAACTTTGCATACAATTAAGAGATCAACCATCAATGCCGACAGTGGTCTTTATGTACTAATCCAAAAAAATCTGGGAATTTACTTTCAAAAGGTGAAAATGTATTTCCGGAATAACACTGTCAGTTAACACTCGTTTTTCTGCCCAAAATGTAAATGTTATATTTTATACAAATATCGAGCAATTTCAAGCCTCAAACTATATAACGCCCTAATGGCTTCAAGAGATAAGGACCATTTAAATGGACATTTTAAAAATTCAAAGGTGTATAGACTTTATATATTAACGATACAGAAAATCTTGCATACAGGTGCATTAAAATGGAAAATAAGTTCATGGTAAATTGCACTTTTTATCTTCGTGCAGTTTGTTATTATTTTTTTTGATCTGCTTTTTTATTGCTGTCTTCAATTTGAATTATTTGTTGGGACGCCCATGCACAAAAGAAACGCTTATTACCTATTTTGTTTTCCTTTAAATAATGTCGGAATTTAAAAGAACTAGACATTTCTTACAAATGAAATGCTTTTGTTTACATAAACAATGGAAACAACTTTGTCATGAGTTAACTGATACAAAGCTCCGAAATGTTTTAGAAGGTTATTGTCAGTCATGGTTATAGTGTCAAGGTTCAGTTTGAATCGAAAAAGTATATCTCTTGCGGCGATATCTGGATATATGCTAATGAAACAACGAGACATATATATTGATGTAATAATGCACACCGTTTCATTGAGAGATTATTTAGATACTGTAATCATAGTGAGTGCGTGTTGTGTAATTGAATATGCTCTTCGATTTTGTATAATAGCCACCTGGAGCGGCCTTTACATGACATTTGCAACAGTAGAAATAACATCTAACGGTTCTTTTCAATTGTATTGAAAATTATGGCAAAAATGGCCAAGCTCCCGTATATTTTTAGTTCTGAGAATCAGCCTTGTCCATTATCAGTAAGAACATACTGTGGATAAGCTTACACACTGGCAATATTGCCAACTTATGTTTCAAGACAGAAACTATTACTACAAGTTTAACTGTTGTAATTACATATTGTTTTGTTAATTTATAAAAGGCTGCAATGACAGAGGAAGATGTAGTGTCCTTCAGGGATAGGCTGTACTTTTTATTTCTTAGTCTTCTAGGCCGATGTCTTCTAATTTAATGCTTATGAGTTTGTGGTAGGAATGAAATAAATAACTTACCTTGTATTAAACTCCTAAATATGTATTGTTTCGTTCTGCTAAAACAATGCATGTATTTTCTTTCCAAATTACAGGAATCTCTGTATATTGTGATCACTGCAACAATGCACACCGTCTCTTCCATGAAATACTGGAATGCAAACAGTCGCTGTTGCAACGTTTTAAAGAGCACCTCGAGGATCAATATCAGCACGCGCTCGGTCTTGTCGAATGTGATTTTATTTTTCAGCGTCTAGACATTAACATAGTAATAAACAAAACTAAAACACCACTTCTATGCCATTTTAGAAGTTTTCCGTTGTAGTTGATTTATTTTTGCATAAAAGGTAAACAATTCGCATTAGCAACTAATCCATTAATTTGCAGACAAATATATGCTATATTAGCCTGTAAATCGTCATCATCATTATTTGCAATTATTAAAATTAAAGAAATTTACTATATGCTGCAAATAAAGCATGTTCTAGCTACTAGTAATGTGTCAACAAATATCGACGAGGGGTTGGGTTATTTCGCTGAATGCTCACACTTCGTACTGTGTAGCTAAGCATAATGGGGGGAAGATACGCACATACCCTTGTGACAATGCAAGCAAACTGAAGCTGTTTTCCCTTTGTATATGATACATATGTCCTCTTAAATTCAGTAATTTCCTGGAATATTCCAGCAAATGATTTTCTAAATGGTTCCTTTAGACAGTAAAAGCCTTAGACAATAACAATATCAAATAACAAAAAATATAGAACTCTACATTCTTCACACGGTTCTAGTAAGATATTTTTTCGCTATTGGCTGATCTTGTTTCTGTTATTTGCAGAATATCTGATGTGGTGAATGTTATGTATATTTAATTTGTTGGCTTTTCTTATTGGCTGTGTGATGTATATTTGTATTTTGTAATTGCTCTTGTCCTAAACTAGGTTCATAGTGTACCTGACCATTGACATTTATGTTGTAAACAACATTTTTATTATATATTATTTTGATACATTAAAAGAATATTAACATATCATCACGCCACAGGCAACAGGCACAACAAGTACATTCAATATTGGAATTTATTTGGAATATCACTGGCATTCAATTGGAACTTCATACATTTGGACTTGTGCTAGAATGTTTAAGACTATTTGGGATTTAGTTCACAATACTGTAAGTTCATTTATAAATGTTCACTTTGAATTCAATGGAAATAAACTGTTGTTGAGTTTTACAAAACTCAGTTGTCGCTCTTTTCTGTTATTTATTTTGAGACCATAGATTCGTAACAGCAATTTGAAGGCTTATCCGAGGACATGAATTTCTTTAAAATATTTCAAACACGTTGCTTTTCAAATTTAAATTCAATTTGTTCGGAATTTTCGAAGTCCCAGATATTATTTCACGGATGTCAAAACTCTTTAATGAAAACGACAAATTTTCACATTATCATCTAAAGTGGAGAACTTTATTTTAAATCCTACCCAGGGAGGTTTAAACAATATGACCTTTCTGACGTGAGGGTTTCTTTTAACTTAGGAAGTAATAACAAAAAAATATTTTGGTCCATTATTTGATGGAAACGAATGTTTTGGATACATTGATTTGTGTTTGATTAACAAATTTCTATCTGGTTGTGCCATGAACGTAATGGAATTCAAATTAAACCGCAAGATATAAATAGATTTAAGAACGTTTCAGAATGAGAACAAAGCTAGAGAGAAATGCAGATGCAGTTGCAGAAGGTTGAAAGACACTGCAGTTGCAGAAAGAGGAAAGAAAGACCCAAATGCAAATAAATTAGAAAGAAAGGGAAATTCCATTTTAAATTGAAAGAATTAGAACTGGGAACTGGAAAAGACCCACACACACACACACATGCGCGCACACACTCACACAAAAGTTCCATTTTTGATGTTACCAGACATATTAGGTTAGTAACCATTTTCAGCAAATCGAAGCAGGTAAATATTTTCCTCATTTTGAAAGCATTGTTGAAATTTTCAAATGGTCAAGACAGCATTGGACCATGTGTACTTATTGATAGAGCGCGTGAGGTATAAACTTCACTGACAATACAGCAAAAGTCCAGATTATTATGTAATTGAGGAATGTATCCTGTAGGATTATGAGTCGGTACTTAAGGTATATCAACAACGATTAAGGAACTGTACAAAAAGAAACTGGACAGACCCGTATTGAATTTGAAAGACAAAAAGAACAATTATTTGATAGGTTGTGCTCAGCCAAGAAGGTGCTAAAGACTACGATAACTGCAGACAAGTCATATTAATTAAAAAGTTCAAGAGGTGCGTCCACAGTGATGTTAAGGCCTACCTTGAAAAACAAAAGGTCGAAACTTTAGAAAAATGCTGCGAGAAGAACGGACAATTATTGCTTAATTCACCGTCTCTTTTGTCTGTTAGTCTTCCACTCAAACGTTTTTTGGTGAAAGTTGTTGTTTTTGTTGTTGGGTTTAACGCCAGTTTTCAGCACAAGACAGGCTATACATGGTGGCCAGTATAAATGGTGGAGAAAGAACCCGGGAAAACCCCGGAAAGAACCACCGACCCACGATAAGCTACTGGCAAGCTTTCTCACATACTCATATTGGCCAAGTCCGAGACTCGAACCAAAAAAGACAGAGGTGAGATGGCAGTGAACGTTTTAGGTCATGCGGCCACTCGGGGCCCTCTTGTGGTGAAAGCCATTTCAGTCTCATAAGTATTCATATTCAAGGAGTAGAGTGCGGCTTTGTTAATGCTCCTCTCCATTGTCTCAATTGTTTTAGTCTCAGGACCCGGGACAGTCGGAACAATGAAGTCCTTAAGCGTCGAGGGTATTCATTTATTACTAGGCAATAACCTAGATGGCGAAAACGTTGTGGTTAATTCACTTGTAGCTGACACGCCTTGTTTGGATAAGAATGTCAACCCTATTGAAACGAAATCTCTGATTTATTCCCAACTTGTGCAGTGACAAAAGCTATGGAAAAAAGGCTCATATAAATAATGTTGACCAGGAAATTGCTCCTATAACTGATATATTTTTTGATAAGACTTCGATGAGGTTTGTTTTGCTCCTGGTATGGACCAATCAAAAGGTATTGGTCACAATGATCCTCTTATTACAACACCTTTTTTTAATTCTAATTTTGATGACAAAGGACAATCTTTCATTGTCGAACAGGAACACGTTCCTGAGAACTCATGTTTGTTTTCGAGGTCCATTGGCGAAACTGAAGCCACATAAGTACCTATTTGTGATTTCATTACAAACGGGATCCTTAATTAAACGGAGACCACATGAGCTACCCGCTGGTCAGTGAGCTATCAAATTGTTGGTCCTAAGTTCTATTGACAGGAATTCTTAGTCTAGCCCATGAAACTTCTTTGTCAGATCACTGAGGAGTCAGGGAAACTTAAGATCTTGAGTCGCTTTTTTGTCTTGGCCGAAAGTTGAATGTGATGCTTGTAAATACTGTATATCTTGTCACACTTCGGTATAAAAACTCAATCAGAAGGTACCTATGGCTCATCAGCAACCTATCCTGTATTTGATGAACATTTAGCAAACTAATGGTAGACTGTGTCGGTCCTTTACCTAAGCCCAAGTCAGGCAACCAATACTTTTTGAGCATCATTTGTGCGTCCACAAGATTCCCAGAGGCAATTCCTTTGCGGTATAATTAAATTAAAACTACACAATTCCGCCTGCCCAAATCGATCCAATCTGTTCAGGGTTCAAATTTTATAACTAGGGTTTTCAAACAAGTTATGGTTGATTTGGACATGCAGCAATTTAAGTCTTTTGTCTATAACCTAAAATGCCAAGCGGCTTTAGAAAGATTTCATCAAAAATAGGATTCAGTCAAGGTGCTAATTTACTGTTGATTGCTATTAGGGACTCAGACCAATAAAAATTAGGATTTTAGCCCGTTTAAACCTTTGGACATTTTGTCCGTGGACCAAATTATTGAAAGAGAAACTTAACTTCTTTCGATTGAAGATTCACAAATAAATCTCCTTGACTATATTTTTATGATTTCATAAATAAGTCGTCAGTTTGCAAGAACAATTCTGCACCCCACTTAGTCAACCTTGAAATTAAGGTATGAACAAAATACAAAGGAAAGAAGTTTTGAGCCTGGTGATAGGATTCTGGTTCTACTGCCCATACCTCAAAATCCTCTTCAGGTTAAATACTATAGTCCGTATACAAGTGAAAAGTAAGTAAGCTACCAAAGTATATCATCAACACTCCTGGGAAGCAAATACAAAACAAATTTGACATATAAATAGGCTAAAGAGTATGTTGATAAAGACAGCCCTGTTAACCATACAGTCTTTAGCTGTATTTATCCCACACTGTGGGGATTTATGTTATGGAATGGTATCTGAATGAAGTGATTTGGTGTAACCAATCTTCGAAATTCAGAAATATTTAATAATCTCGACCAGAAACGTTCACATCTGCAGGTACAAGAAAGGTGTGAGCTAAATCAACTTTTATTTGCGAATGAGCACCTGTTTCCAGATGTTCCTTCACGAACAAAAAAAGTCTGCCATGACAATGAAATAGTAGATTCCACACCTGTGAATCAGCATCGGTACAGGAGTAGCTGTCTCAAAAGGAAATGATTGAAAAAAGAAATTAAATATTTTGCTGGAGAATGATTTCATATAACCACGTAAAAGTGACTGGAGTTCACCATGTATTCTTGTTCCGAAACCAGTTATTATTTTCCGCATGAGCACCGAATATAGAAATGTCAACAGTGTGACCAAAACAGATTCATTTCCATTGCCCAGAATCTATGATTGCATTAACAAAATCGGAAATGTGAAATACGTCATCAAGTTTGATCTTTTGAACTGATTCTGGACAAATTCCACTGACGGTAAGGACAAATGAAATTTTGGCACTCCAGATGGCCGTTTTCAGTATAAGTCATGCCATACTGGATGAAAGGTTCGCCTTGTACTTTTGAAGGTTTAATTAACATGACTACATCTGATGTAGTTGTGATGCTTACATCAATGACGTCATCATCTACAACGACACCTGGAACGATCACATCGGAGCGATTCAGAAAATCTTTGATAGACTCAGTGATGCAAATTTGACACATAATTGAAGTAAAAGGGAGTTTTGGCGTACTTTTGTTACATTTCTAGGACATATTATGAGACATGGTCAAGCTAAATCGATAGAAGTTAAGGTCAAGGCTATCTCTGTATTCCCTGCACCTATCGGTATAAAGCAGCTTATGCTGTTATTGGGTATGGTTGTATATTGGCTGAAATTTTGCTCCAATTTTCCATAATTGCTGAACCGCATGCCAGTTTGGTGGGTAAGAAAACCAAGTTACATGGTTCGGAAAATGTCAATGTGTCAGTGGGGTTTTATGTGTTAAAGGCCATACGTAAGAGTGCACCAGTTCTTTCAGCTCCAAATTTCAATCAGTCATTTAAAATGTCTGTTGATGCAGATGATGTTGGGGTTTGCGAAGTAAGTATTAAAGAATGAAAAAAAGGTTAATATTTAAAAGAAAACATAAATCTTTACCCTCGAAAGGAAATTGAGGAAATATTATCGACGCTGTCTGAATATGGACAATTTACCCCCACAGGTGTATGTTATGTCATGTATAACAATATCATCATAAGATGGCATAAAACTCCAAGAAAAGAACAAAAAAAGAAGTAAAACTAAGGGTATTGCTCATTTGATAGTGGTGTGGGGGTTGAGGGGGTGGAGGGGGCAGCAGAACATAGAATCCACCCTATATACATGCGTGGTTTAAATTTTAACTTACAGATTGAAGTAAATAAACTCACCTCTGTTCACACAAGAATGCGGACATAAACTGTCTCCAACCGGACAGAATTGTATCCAACCATAGCATATTTACGCAGTAGATATGTCATGCTAATCTTACTCAAAAAGAAATTCGTTTACGTCTTCTGTACAGTATTCTGTTCCAAATCAAATACTGCAAATATCCGGTCACAGATGTTATACAGTCCTATGGGAATTTCTGCATCCAGCAATCTTATTTCAAATGAAAAGCGCAACAATGTAATATTTAGTTGCGAAAGTGACAGTTTAGGATAAACATGTACTCCGGGCCTATTGTGTACCATAGCAAACAATGCGACATCACAAGCATTGATCATTCTGTTTTGAAAAATGATTTTGTCGTTATAAAATGTTCTGTTTATTAGGATGGACGATTGTTCTTTGATTTATAGTTTGTAAAAAGTACAATCTACTTTTACTTGTTCAACTTTGTTTTGGGAGTATATTTTATGCACAACAGATGAAGGTGCACTGTCTGTCAGAATGAACGAAATTATTCTTTCTTTTTCTATTTAAATAACTTCCACGGAAATAATGTGATACAAAGAATCTCAGATGGGTAGTGGTTAAATATACAAATGTATGGTCTAATTTCAAAGTGACCTCATGCGACCTTAGCGTAAAATGAGGAACGTGGCTGAGAAAGCTACGTGGTAAAAGGCTCGCGAAAGCTGGAAATTATTCAACTCGTTTCATCAATGTAATATTAAATCATTACTCACTTTAGATCCGATCAAAGAATTTATTCTGCATCTTTCCATCTAGGAGAAAAGTCACAAAGAGCTTCCTTCCACCCTAATCAAAGCCTAATACTCCTTTAGTTTGGTTAATAACATTGTTTTGCTTCTTTTGTCTTAATTTCGCATCATTTACTCAACATTTCAAAGAAATAGTCTGTGTAAAACTGCCTTTTATTGAACTGGTTTGAATAAATGGTAAATTAAATGAAAGAAACAGATCAAATGGTTGGATTTGCATCATTCAAAATTCTTAAATAAGATGTATCAACTGCAAGCGACGAGATTCAATTTCTTCGAATTGGGTTAGGCCTAATCTTGTTTGAATATTGATAGATTTGTTATTATTATAGAGTGCCCTTCGCACGCTTTAAAGGAAACCACTTGTATCACGTAACTTTCTCAGCTACGTTTCCCTTTTTATGCTAAGAACGCAATAGGTCACTTTTTCGTGACCATAATCTGCAGATGGATATTTTGCGTTATTTCTACATCTAATTTTCAAGTAACTGGATATATTTATAAATCACTTTAAAGCATTACACAATTCGTTGAGTGCCATTTTGAGTTGATATAGACTGTACGGACAATGCGCTTTGTAGCTTTCATGTTAATATAAAAGAATATTAAACTAAACAGCATTGCATACCGTAATGTGTTATGTATATTTAATTTAACTGTTTGTTTGTTAGTTCTATTTTTTCTTATTCATTACATTGTATTGTATTGTAACATTGTATGCTGGACTTGACCTTGTCCAAAACTGAATTCATTTCAGCTTGACCTGATTAACTTTTTTTATTTTACTTTCTGTAAACAACTAATACATGGCTAAATTATTCTTTCTGTGTGTGGGCTTAATATCAGAATCAGTATTAATAGAAGACGGAAATGAGTTTATAGGGTCTAAGATTATCAACTTCCTGAGTGTAATCAAGGTCATGGTTTCGACTTTGTAAACATCAGGTTATTTTCAATTAGGTAAATATTTTTTTTCTTTTATAGAAAATGCTAATTGTGACCTGAGATCAAGTAGAGAACTATATAATCTTGTAATTGTCAGGACTTGGTCATTCGTGCTTTAACATCTAGCACTTTCAATTTGTATTATGTTGTTTCCAGTTGGGGTGAATGTTTTTCTTCAATTAGTGAAACTCAAGTGATTATTTTCTCTGGAATACAAAACTGCTCTGATAACATTCTTGGATAGAGACATTAACGAGAATTTGTACTAAATTCAGACCTGGAATTATATTTCTGTGATTCAGCAAAAGACTGCTGACACATCAACACTCTATAAGCTATAACAGACACGTCATCGCCTTCAGTTTTTGGATTTCTTCGGGACTTTTTCTGAGTTTTATTCAGGACTTTAAATTACTAGGACTTGTGTCTGTAATTCTTGGATTATTTTGGGATTTAATTCGCATTACCGTAAGTTGTTTTTTTGTTTTTACTTTTTATTCAGGGAAATAAATTATTTGTTAAATTTTACAAACGTTTTGTCTTTCACTGTTTTCTGTTACTTATTTTAAGAGCATAAACTTGTAGCACATTAATTAAACTAGTCCATTGGGAGCTAATTTTGCTACCAAGGGCACATAATCAAAACATGCCATGCTTAAAGACGAAGTTGAATTTTCTATTGAAAAGCCCCATTTAATTTCAATACAAATACATTTAGCCGGTATATTGAATTGTATCCCCATTCCATCTTTAAATCGTACTAGAATATTTTCCTAACTGATTTATATCCATTCACTTCCAAAATATTCAGCTGTCCTACAACAAGTTAAAGGTCACTGGTCACCTGTATTGTACAAACGTGTGATATTATTATAGTCATAAACAAAACTCATTTGTCATATATGCACACCATAAAAATGTTTAATTAGACTTGAAAATCCGCTTTTTAAAATGAAAAAATTATTCGGCAATCTCCGTAAATAATCGGTAGTTTCCGCGTGCCAAAACCGGACATGACGTACATTTATCCCTTCTATTCATCCTAGCCATTCAAGTGTTTAATTTCCCTACGTAAATGTATATGTGATATATCTTACGATCGCGCTTTTGTACAGCAAATATGGTGCACTCTGTTGCATATGGATGTAACCAAAAGAGTGAAGATGGGAAAAAGGGTTCTTTCTTTTTCCGAATGACGAAGTATGATTGTATTTCTATTGTCGCTATACAAAATTCCCATTGTCCGTAGATCGTCCCATGGTGTGCCATTTGTCCGTATAAACCTTGTCCGTATATCGTCAAAGGTGGGGGTCTGTAATGCTAATTCCCATTGTCCGATAATCGTCCCCATATACTACCAAGGAATAAATGATAAAAATGCAAGGTTAGTTTCTTTCATTTTATTTTCAAATAAATATATGTTAATCACTTTTTTGTACAGTGCGGGGGGGGGGGGAGGAGAGGGCACAAATTTAACACAAAATTGTTTCCTTTCTTATTTATATAAAATAATGGAGCAAACGTGATTGACGCTATTGACTAGTAATGACAAGCTTTCACTTTACGTGCGCACATACGAAGACAACTTGAAAACTAAAAACAAACAATAAAATTAATTGGCAAGAGGTTCATATTGCAGCAACTAAATACTGATAAAATGCTCAAAGTTATTCTCTTCTCTCACTTTCATGTGTAATCAGAGTGTGTATTATGTGCAGCAGTGTTAGAACCTGAAGCCTAAAATTAAATATATTTGTTATAATATCTCATGTACACTACCCTTAGAAAAATGTATACGTATTCTGTAGAATATTATCTGTTAAGTATTATTGTTTTATAGACAATATTGATAATTTGACCGGAAGACCTAAATTGAGAATGTCGTTGCGCAGATGCATATATTTGTTTAGCATAAAAAATGTATATAAATAGTTTAATTAGAAGATATGTCAGTTTGTGTTTTCTCTCATATATATGTACGTTACGAAGTATGATTATTTTCTTTGAAAGAATATCAAGATAGTTTGTTTAAATTTATTTTTTTCCTAAAACCTATTCCTAAAACCTATCTTACATACTATCTACTTGTTGTTTGAAGAAAAAGACTTTGTTCAAACTATTGTTAAGTTTAGCCGAATTGTCTTTCGAGTTGGGCCGAATTGTCTTTGGGCCAACTGACTATTATCCGGCATAAATGATACAACCTTCCCATCCCACGCCTTATTCGATCCCACAGCTTGAATCCACTTTTTTTTTCAGGTAAACAGGGTACTGGACACTTGCAACAATGTGGCAAGTACCGTGACGTCATCCCACCTGTTCCATTCCTATACCAATGTACTTCTCTTGACATTGATAACAGGTATCTTGACGTTTGTCTCTTTTGACACTGGTCTTGCTTTTTTGACGGTCTGGACATTCTGTAGCCAATGCCCTTTCTTCTGACAGATATAGCAAGTATTTTGACCACTATCTCGAAAGGAGGGGAAGTAGTTCGTCGGCTTGTCTGAAGAAAACTTTCGTATGACACCTCGCAAAGCTCTAATCAGAAGTTCGATCTGTGTGGGTTCCTCCATCGTGCTGGTCGGCTTGAGAGCGAAATGAATACTGAGAGAGAAGGAACCAGCCCTTTATATATACACTGAGCCTGACATGGATATATAGGGGTCCATGGCGTTTCAAATGTAGTCATTTGAATTTTTGCAGACAAGATGAAACGATCGCATCATTTCGTAAAGAAAGGAGAAGAAAGTAAGAGGCAGAAACCTGATTTATCGCCTCGCACAGTAACTGAAGTCTTGGCTCATATTCATGCCAGCGATTTTGAAGATGAGATGAGTGAGCCAGAATCCAGCCCCAGAGAGTTTACAACCAACCAGAGTCTACCATCACCACCAGTAAACCCTGAAAAGTATTACCACATTCGAGAGACGGAAAAACGCTCCTCTAGAAAATTTAGAACTACGGCCTACACGTACACGGTGAAGTTTAAAGATTTCGAGTCAGACGTACCGCTGGAGAAAGCAGAAGGGTTCATCACCGAGATGTGGGATTCTTTGTTAACCACACTGAAACAGCAATGTGAAGCCAAAGAAGATGATCGCTTGAGACTTTCCATTCATCACGACAGTTTGAAGAACCCCGTTTGGATCGAGTTTAGCAGTCCGGCAGAATTGACACCTTCCAAAGTCATGGACAAGATTCAACACGTGCAACAATCCAACGACAAGTTTCACACCACCGATGGAAAAGCGACACGGTTCATGACCCACGTTTCTCTTCCCCAAGGGACAGGACAACGCAGAAAGGTGTTCTTGGTGGACGACCGTCGCAGCATCAACTCAGCCTCGTCCGAATTAACAATCCTCAAGACAAGATCTGTTTAGCCCGTGCCATCGTGGTGGGACGAACGGATGCAGACAAGAACGATACGGCAGAATGGAAAGAGCCTGGCAAACTATTCAAAAATCTAGCCGAGTCAAACAACAAAGAGAAGCAGAACTCCTGTTACAGCAAGCGGGAATACCCAAAGACACCGCTTGTGGCATTCCTGAAATGCAAAAGTTGCAAGACGTCTTGACTCCACGCTACACCTTGAAAGTGCACCCTCAAGAAGTGCGCGGACCCTGTTATTTCGAGGCAAAGATTTCAAAGACGGAAAATACATTCACGTCTTTCACCACGATGAACATTTCGATGCCATTTCCAGCATCACTGTATTTCTGAGATACGGTTATTACTGTTAGAAATGTGACTATGGCTATAACAATCGAGAGCAACAGAAGCATTGTGGATCGAAATGCTCAGGATGTTTATCCTCTAAGCCCTGTCTGGAAGAAGGACAAGAACGAGTGCATTACCCAGCTTGTCCGCGCACGTTTGTCAGCCATGCCTGTTACCAACAACATCTAAAGATGCAAGGTTCACAGCGGAAAAGTGCTTGTCAACTCCTGAGATTGTGCCCTACTTGTGAACAAGGCATACGTACCAATAGTGCCAAGGCTCACGTATGTTCAG
Source organism: Megalonaias nervosa (assembly GCA_016617855.1). Lineage (NCBI taxonomy): Eukaryota > Metazoa > Mollusca > Bivalvia > Unionida > Unionidae > Megalonaias > Megalonaias nervosa. Next base: position 19,288 of record JAECUM010030059.1, read on the forward strand.
GAAAAAAGAGATGTCACATTTGTCACCAAATTGTGGACTTAGAACACCAATGCTACATATCAAAAATACCATAGCAAACATGAAGAAGAAGAAGACGATGACAAGAAGAAAGGCAATTTCATCTTTTTTCGATATCGAATGCATGCAAGAGACTGGCATTCACATTCCTAATTTATGCGTGGCTCACCGAGCGTGAGAGAAATGCATCCAAGAGGCTATCTTCAGTCATTTCCCTCACTGTAACAAAGATTCCTGGAGGACGTGAAAAAATCTTTCGGGGACCGGACACACTGGCTGATTTCGCTCAATGGATCTTAAACCCTATTAAGGAGACATCGAACATTACGGAGATTGCCATCGCTATGCCACGGTGATGGCTCACAATTTCTCGGGATACGATGGGCAATTTCTCCTCAGATACTATACGCAACAAAGTAGCGAACGTCCTAAAATGACTTTGAACGGAGCCAAAATCATCTCCATGCAAGTGGGACAAGAGCAGTTTAAAGATTCGATGAGTTACCTTGCCATGCCTTTCAGCTGCATGCATAAAACGTTTGGAATGACAGAAATGGCCAAAGGCTATTTTCCGCGCTTTTTCAATACCGAAGCCAATCAACACACCGTTCTGCCCCATTTGCCTGAGGCTCACTACTACGATAACGAACAACGGAGGAGGCGAAAAGACCATTGGAAGGTAATCGGTGGATGGCTGGGACATAGAAAACCCCAAGATCGTGTACGAGGTTAACGGTTGCTTATTTCACGGATGTCCCATCTGTTACCCTCAACGTGACACTACAAATCAGTTTTTACAACGGACCATGGAAGCCTTGTACCGGGCCACTTGTCAGCGGTGCTTGAGGTATGAAGAGGAAGGATACTAAGTGGTAGAAATGTGGGAACATGAGTACGATCACCGTTTGAAAACCGATCCCGAATTTAAGCGCATCGTGGAAAGTTACAAGCTGGTGGACCCACTGAACCCGAGGCACAGTTTGTACGGAGGACGGACGAATGCCACCTGTTTGCTGTACCAAGCCGACGAGGAGAAAGGAGAAGAAATCAAATACTTGGACGTGTGTTCGCTGCATCCTTACGTGTGAAAATACTCTCACTTTCCCGCAGGGCACCAGCAATTGCTGACGGAACACATTGACGTGGAAAACATTCGACAATACGAAGGATTGATCAAGTGCAAAGTCTTGCCTCCCACGAACTTGTACCATCCCATTTTACCACATCATTGCCAAGGAAAACTGATGTTTCCCTTGTGCCGTACTTGTGACGAAACGTGCAACCAAGACCAACCTTGTCAGCACAGCCAGGAAGAATGCGCCTTAACGGGAACGTAGGTCAGCGTGGAATTGTTCAAAGCTCTGGACCTGGGATACCAAGTGTTAGAAGTGTACGAAATTTACCACTTTCCCAAACAGAATATACCACAAGGGCGACGAGACCCAGAAAGGCATTTTCAGAGACTACGTGAATGCCTTTTTAAAAATGAAACAAGAAGCCAGCAGCTATCCTTCCTGGAGCCACACTCCCGAAGTCCAAAAGAAATTCAAATAGAAATACTGGGAGCAGGAAGTCATCACTTTGGACCACGTCGAGAAAAACAAAGGAAGGTGATCGTTTGCCAAAGTGATGTAAACTGTTTGTGGGGCAAAATGGCACAATGACCGTGTTTACCCAAGACGGAGTATTTGACAGAACCTTCCCGCTACTTCCAGATGATTCACTACAAATCCAGATACATGAAACACGTAAACATCGTTCGTGAGGACTTGATCTTAGTCGATTACGAAGAAGAACTGGACTTTGTAGACGCCGACGAATTTGGAAATGTCATCATTGTGGCTTACGTGACAGCCCATGCTCGCTTAAAACTGTACGAAGCTTTAGAACTGTTAGGAGATCGTGTGCTGTATTTTGACACGGACAGTTGCATCTACATTGATCGCCTGGGTCAACAACACCCTAACATCGAAGGAAACCGTTTAGGAGCCTGGACGGACGAGCATCCCGACAACAAGATTCTAAGTTTTGCAAGTGACGGCCCCAAAACTTACGGCTACGAATACCGTGACCCACAAGGAGAAGTGCACACGGAGTGTAAAGAGCAAGGATTGACTCTCAATTATCGCACCAGTCGACTGGTGAACTTTGGCGTCTTGAAAGAAGCCTTGCAGTTTGGACAGGATGGAAATTTTAAAGTGACCACCCACGAGCCGCACAAGACTGTACGTTTACCCACACACCAAATCGTCAGTCGTCCCTTGGAAAAAAGTCTATCAAATCGTGTACCAAAAGAGAGTTCAGCTTCCCAACCACTTCATTTACCGTACGGTCATGTCGATATTGGTCAGCATATAAAAAGGAACAAAGTCCAAGACCGATAGTTTATTGTCACTACCAACGCCAAGCGAGAAAGATGAATCCTTTCAGACATCAAGTTTCAAGCGTAAGACTTAAGTCCAACGAGAAACTCGAGTACGATGCTGTGCATTGCGATGGCAGGGATGCCGTACGCTGTGACCTCAGCGATTCAGCATCACATCATGGAAATTTTGCTACGACTGTACCTACCATGGAAAGTGATGCAGTGCGTGTCGAACCCGACGGATGCGAAAACGATGCCACTCGTTATTGTACGTCTTTTCACTTTCCTGGTTTTCATGGTGGATGTCATCATTATGAGACCATGCGGCTAGCACCCTGCGGATGTTATCCCAAACTGAGTAAACTCCTACATATTTCACCGTACCCTCATCGGAATGAACCTGTGAAAGACGAATATTCGTTCCCTGTGTGATTGCCTGAATACTGCGACTTTGAAAGTCGGATCCAAACCTTCCGAGGAAAATGGCCAAAATATCTGGGAGGACCTATCCCCGAAGAATTAGCTAGAGCCGGATTTATCTTCTTTGGCGAAGGGGATAAAGTCAAGTGCTTCAGTTGCGGTGTGTCACTTCACGAGTGCAAGACGAAAGATAGCACTTACCTGGAACATGCTCGATGGTCTCCGGATTGTCACTACCTACCTTTAGTGGAACCTCGTCATTGAAGTGGGCATACCATGTCGTTTAAGAAACCAGCTGCTTGGCTAGGAGTCAAACGTTGGACAACACCTAGACAAGTATTTAAACCCCATTGGAAAAATAATCTTCAAACATTACCAAACGAATTGCAAGAGAAGATCTACAAGGACTTTGGCTGGGACTTGCCAGAGAAAAATCTCGACGGGTGACTGAGGAACTTTTATGTCGAGAAATTCACAAGAGGAAATTGACAAAAGTCAACAAACAAGTCAGATTTCTCTGGATCAAGTGTGCGTTCTTCCAAATATTTTGCTTTAGACCATTTTCATTTGAAGGTTTTATTGACATTCTTGACCGTTTCCTGGAATGGCAGTGGCCAGAAATTACTCACTACATTCGTTACTTTCGTTCTAGGAGAAGTGTTTGACTGACATGGTCATGGATACTTTGCAAGAAAACATTCGTGGTTTACCTGTGGAGCTGAGAGAACGCATTTACAGAGAGTTGGTTAAAATACAAGTGAAACGCAAAGAACAATTGCATCCGTTACGTCACCGATGTTTGAATCATTGGAACCTGAATGGTATAACAGAACTGATTCAGACGAAAATGTTCCAGTGGTCAGACATTGATCGACTACTCCCGGACGATAAGGATTGGATTGTTGTTAGTGATTATTTTTACTACGTAGAGATACTGCAACGAATTCCAGAAGAAGAGTTAGAGGATTACCAAAATCTTTTACACAGCTTAAACTTAGTTCAAGAGGAAACTTCTGAACGGTGTGTAATGTGCATGTTAGTGACTAAACCATATAGATTCGACACTGGAGAACGATCATCTCTGTGCAAAATGTACACTTATTGCTTCCGAAAAAAGAGGGTATAAAAACGGACTACCATGTCACGACCTTTATCAGTCGTGATACAACAGATTCCGTGGAAGAAAATCAATTACACTATTCAAACGGTGGAGGATTACCATTGTATTTTACAAGGACTGTGTCCATTGAATTGGGGTCGACGTGTGGTGTGTGTCTTAGTGACTTGCTTTCTGGGATTTCGTTTACCAGCCGATTCTTTGTGGACTCTTTACGAATAGTACATACCACTCCAAAAAGCAAGAAAGTGGTTTCTTTAAATGTACACGAAAAACTCATTCTGCTCAAGCTTTGCGTTTTCATCTCGATACTTCTCGACAACCTCTACAGGAAAGAAAGATTCGTCAACTTTTAGGCACTGAAGATGTGTACGATGATGTGTGTGTGTAGCTTGTGACTTACACCTTCACTGGAAAGATGTACGTGACTGGAAAAGTTGGGGTTTCGAGGCTTGAACAAAAGATGTGGCACACTATGCCCAAAATTTGTCATCCTAAAAATTAAAATGTTCAGTGAAAAAAGTAACTTTTAAACCTGTGTTAGTGACAGTACCAGAAGAAGAAGAACCACTCCCTTCAGGACAGGACAGGATGATCATTGACATCTCCGAAAGGCCATTCCCCTATGTGACTGTGCCAAGGAGTGTAGCGATCCTAAGAACATTACACTCTGTCCCTACGATACCACATCTTGAGCACCAAAAATGTTGTACAAAGACTTGTTTATATTCTACAATGATTGTTTTGATGTGTCTTTTATTCATGTATTTAACCATTTGGCTTTTATGTATTTTTGTCTTTCGTGTTGTTCATAATTAAAGATGGCAATACACGTGTCCTGAAAAAGTATAAAAACTCCTGTCTTGTCTGTCTTCGTGTCAAAAGTGACATTCCTTACAGTACTATGGCTACCTCTACTGTCTCTGCTCCCTCTTCCTCCACTTTCAAAGTCATCGACGAACACTTAGCTCGTGCCAGTTGGGAGGCCTTCTATCTTCGCCATCCCTTTAACATGCTCATTGTCAGACCTAGCGGTACAGGCAAAACCGAATTTGTCAAACGTTTGGTCGAACATAAACATCATGATCGATCGTCCACCTCAACGAATCGTGTGGTGTTACAAAGAGTGGCAATCGGCGTACAGCCGTCTGCGAGAAAGTCAAATCAATTCCATCGTGTTTGTGGAAGGCATTCCTGGCGAAGACGACGGAATCGTGTCTGACCCTAGTCAAACCCATTTGGTAATCTTCAACATGTTAGCAGAAGACGAAGACTAAATTAAACTGTGGTTTACTCGCAAATGGCATCATCGTAATGCCAGTGTCATTTACATCACCCAAAATTTGTTTTAACAAAGTAAAGCCCATCGTACCATCAGTCTCAATTCTAATTACGTGGTCTTGTTTAAAAATCCTAGAGATAAATCGCAAGTGCAAGTCTTAGCCAAACAGTTTGGATCTGACTCACACATCGTCAACATGGCATCCCTTCAGTCTCATCTAACCGTCTAAATGATTCGTGCCTTGTACGGCATCAGTTGCGACAAAAATTCACAAATACGTGCTCGTGTCTTAGAAGCTAGTCTCAAAGAAGTCTTACGACGGTTTACGGTGACAGCACGTCAATTACTGCAAGGCATCATTCACATTCCCCATGAAACCAAATGTTTCTTTGACAGAAACAAAGTAGCCTTGACGCAACTGGTCGATCCTCGCATCGACACTCAGACCAAAAAGCAGATCATTAAAATGTGATCCTAATGCTCCTAAAGTCCTCTCCCCAGACAAAAGCCACTCCCCAACGCACCCAGAAGAAAACGAAATAGAGCAACGGTGTCAAGACCAGGTCACAACCTCAGAAAAAGAAAAAAACAATCCACAGAAAACAGCTTCTATCCGCAAGAGAGGTACTGCCGCCAAGACACAACCTTACATTCGCAAACCACGACCTTCCGCAACGGTGACTGCGTCTCCAGCAGCCTCCGGTTCCTCCACTTCTCCGTTGCTGATGATGCCTGTCAAACTCGATTTGACACGTGTCTTTCCTAATTTGATGAAACATTGGAAACTCGCGTCTCCAAAAACGTCTCCTCCAGCGGTGACACCCTCTTCCTCTTTAGCTGCATTGGCCGCTGCTCACAAAGTACCTGACACCAAAATCAAAGTCCAAGAGAGATCGGGTGTGTTAAGAAGTTTACTGAAAGTCGATTCCAAGCTTTCCGAGGAAAATGGCCAAAATATCTGGGAAAACCTACCACCGAAGAATTAGCTGGAGCCGGATTTGTCTACTTGGGTGAAGGGGATAGAGTCAAGTGCTTCAGTTCCGGTGTGTCACTTCACCAGTGGGAACAGAAAGATTCTGCTTACCTGGAACATGCTCGATGGTCTCCGGATTATCACTACCTATCTTTAGTGGGACCTCGTCATTGAAGTGGCATACCATGTCATTTAAGAAACCAGCTTGGCTAGGAGTCAAACCTTGCACAACACCTAGACAGTATATAAACCCAATTTAAAAAATAATATTCAAAGATTAACAAACGAATTGCAAGAGAAGATCTACAAGGAAATTTGGCAGGGGCTTGTCAGAGCAAAATCTCAATTGGTGACTGAGGAACTTTTATGTCGAGAAATTCACAAGAGGAAATTGACAAAAGTCAACAAACTAGTCAGATTTCTCTGGATCAAGTGTGCCTGCTTCCGAATATTTCCCTTTAGACCTTTTACATTAGAAGATTTTAATGATATTCTTGACCGTTTCCTGGAATGGCAGTGGCCAGAAATTGCTCAGTACATCCGTCACTTTCGCTTTAGGAGAAGTGTTTGACTGACATGGTCATGGATACTTTACAAGACAACATTCGTGGTTTGCCTGTGGAGTTTAGAGAATGTTTTTACAGAGAGTTGGTTAAAATACAAGTGAAACGCAAAGAACAATTGCATCCGTAACGTCACCGATGTTTGAACCATTAGTACCTAAATGCTATAAGAGGACTGATTCATGTGAAAGCGTTCCAGTGGTCAGACATTGTTCAACTGGACTAGGACCAGAAGACCTTGATTGCTACTCATTCTACTTCTTAGAGGCTTGCCATTCTACACCGAATTGAAGAAGAAGAGTTAGAGGGTGACCAAAATCTTTTACACAATGTAAACTTAGTTCAAGAGGATAATTCTGTGCGACGTGTGGCATGTGATACTTCTCGTACTCTACAGGAAAGAAAGATTCGTCAACTTTTAGGTACTGAAGATGTGTACGATGATGTGTATGTAGCTTGTGACTTACACCTTCACTGGAAAGATGTACGTGACTGGAAAAGTTGGGGTTTCGAGGCTTGAACAAAAGATGTGGCACACTATGCCCAAAATTTGTCATCCTAAAAATTAAAATGTTCAGTGAAAAAAGTAACTTTTAAACCTGTGTTAGTGATAGTACCAGAAGAAAAAGAAGAACCACTCCCTTCAAGACAGGACAGGACTGTCATTAACATCCCCGAAAGGCCATTCCAGGAGGACACTTGTGTGACTGTGCCAAGGAGTGTATAGACTTTAAGAACATTACACACTGTGCCAACGATACCACCTCTTGATCGCCACAAATGTTGTGCAGAGACTTATTTATATCCCACTATGATCGTTCTGATGTGTCTTTTATTCATGTATTTAACCATTTGGCTTTTATTTATTTTTGTCTTTCGTGTTGTTCACAATTAAAGATGGCAATACACGTATCCTGAAAAAGTATTAAAACTCTTGTCTTGTCTCTCTTCCTATCAAAAGTGACATTCCTTACACTATTACTATGGCTACCTCTACTGTTTCTGCTCACCCTTCCTCCACTGTCAAAGTCATCGACGAACACGTAGATCGGACTAGTTGGGAGGCCTTCTATCTTCGCCATCCCTTTAACATGCTCATTGCCAGACTTAGCGGTTCAGACAAAACCGAATTTGTCAAACGTTTGGTCGAACATAAACATCATTTGATCGATCGTCCACCTCTACGAATCCTGTGGTGTTACAAAGAATGGCAATCGGCGTACAGCCATCTGCGAGAAAGTCAAGACGATTCCATTGTCTTTGTGGAAGGCATTCCTAGCGAAGACGACGGAATCGTGTCTGACCCTAGTCAAACCCATTTGGTCACCTTCGACGACATGTTAGGAGAAGACGAAGAAGAAATTAAACTGGTTTACGCGCAAATGGCATCATCGTAATGCCAGTATCATTTACATCACTCAAAATTTGTTTCAGCAAAGTAAAGCCCATCGTACCATCAGTCTCAATGCTCATTACGTTGTGTTGTGTAAAAGCCCTAGAGATAAATTGCAAGTGCAAGTGTTAGCCAAACAGTTAGGAACGTCTTGGCTGATTCATGCGTACGACGATGCCACTCAAACCCCACACGCTTATTTACTCGTGGATTTAAAACCCACCCACCCCCCCGATTATTTGCGATTTCGTACCTATCTGTTTCACCACTGGTGCCACGACAAAGGGCCTGTGGTGTACACGTCCCCTTCGTCGACTTAACAACAACCACAACAACCAAAAAAGTCTATAAAAACATCGGTCACTTGGGGTTTTTCTCACACAGCGTCAACATGACGTCCATTCACTCTTACCTCCCCGTCAAATTGATTCGTGCCTTGCATGGCATCAGTCGCGAGAAAAATCCACAAATACATTTTGTGTCTTAGAAGCTAGTCCCAAAGAAGTCTTACGATGGTTTACGGTGACAGCACGTCAATTACTGCAAGGTATCATTCACATTCCACATCAAACCAAACGTTTTTTGAGGGAAGCAAAGAAGCCTTGACGCAATTGTCCGATCCTCGCACTGACACTCAAACCAAAAAGCAAATCATTTTGAAACCTGGAGAAAGCGGTTCTCTAGGAGGTGTCATAATTCGTTCCCTCTTCAAAATGGGATCCTAATGCTCTCAAAGTCGTCCCCAAGAAAAAAGCCACGCCCAAACGTACCCAGAACAAAAAGAGAAAGAGTAACGGTGTCAAGACCAGGTCATAGCCACAAAAAAAGAAAAGCCCACAGAAAACAGCTTTTATCCGCAAGAGAATGTAAGATTCGCAAACCACGATCTGCCACAACAACGGTAACTGCGTCTCCATAACCTAAACATCTTCCACTTCTCCCTTGCTGGTGATGCCTGCCAAACCCGATTTGACACGCGTCTTTCCTAATTTGATGAAACATTGGACACGCGTGTCTCCAAAAACGTCTCCTCCAGCGGTGACACCCTCTTCCGCTTTAGTGGCAGTGGCCGCTGCTTACAAAGTACCTGCCCCCAAAAGAGAAATCGGGCATGTTAAAGAGTTTACAGGACTTGTCCAAGCAAGAACTGTCCCGATTGAGTCCGTTGCGAAGCCCTCCACTACGCGTGATGCCTGCCATGAAAATGATACGACCAGCCGACAATCAGTGGCGACGCATTCCAATATAAAAAAGGACCTGAGGCAAACGATAGGTTTAGTGTTGTTGTGCTCCTAAACGCCCATAGATATCCCATTCAAGAAGGGAACATCGTCATCATCGTCGTTCTTCTGTCCAAAAAGGAAAAGGAAAAGCAAAAGGACAGTCAGGTCATCCAAAAAAACACTTAGCCAAACATCGACGTTTGTCCCTGAAAAGACACACTCGTCCAAAGAAAAGGAGAAGTCTCCAAAGAGGAGGATTCTTTGGCGATTTTGGAAAACACATCGTCACATTCATGACGAAGCGATAGTCCAAGAAAAGGATAAAAGGCTGTGTGACAAGTCATCGAAGGTAGTGTATTTTTTAGGTGTGCTCCCCGGAACCAACGAACCAACCAAGAAAGATGTCATCCCAAAAAAGACATCTTTTTTTCTACCCCCAAAGGAAAGAAAAGGAAAGGACTACCTCCTCGTTTAGTCAAACATTGGAACATGTTGTCCATCCTGACCAAAGCTCCTCTACCCATGCGAAAAAAAAAATGCCTCCAAAGATGTCATCGATACCGTGAGCAAATGTTGTCTGAATGTCTTGAAAGACACGATACCTTTGTCTAAACATCAGAAAGAATGTTTAGCCAAGCATCGACACGTTCTTCGCCAAATGGTCCAAAAGAAAATACCCATTCGTCAAAAGACAAAGATGTTGGTGCAACGCGGAGGAATTGCCATTTTACCCCTGTTAGGACCATTGCTAGGAACCATAGGAGGACCCATTCTGAAAGAAGTATTGGGAACAATGGGAAGAATCCTGCGATTAAGATAAAAGGTCAAGAAGATAAAAGGGACCTCTGAAATCAAAAGATCTCAGACGTGACTCTTGAAATCCAATGGAAGGACGAAAACTGGTTTAAATGCCTTACAAACGATGGATGGAATACCATCGTTGGCAAGAACAAGGAACCCCGCATTTATCTCCCAATCCTCATTTGACCGAAATTTCCCAGTTACAACACGAATTGCATTCATTGATGGATCGCAGCGATTTGTCAGAAAGGAAAAATCGCAAAGGTACGGTCATTTGTTACAACGACTGTAACTCTTTTACCAGAAAGCTTTACACGAAACAGCGCTATCCTCTATGAAAGATTTTAAGGCCTTGATGAAAATTTCACCACTACCACCACCCCCAGCGGTCAAGACAGATGCAGCCCCACGGATGTCTGAGGAAGAAGAGGCAAGAGAAGGTTTTCAAACACTTCTACAGCTCCCATCCCTAGTAAGATTGCAGCGTCCTTGTTGACCCCTTCCCCTACACCCCAAAGAGAAGAACTTAAAGCTTGGGTTAAAAAGATGATGTTCACTCCACCTTCGACAGAATTCAAAAAGAAAGAAGGGAGACCAGAAGTAAAAAAAGAAAATAAGACTAAAGCCATTCCATTACCACCAATACCACCGCCACTACCATCAAAACTACTTTCGACTTCTACTCCTGTGGCACATCGAACACGTAAAGCCGTTTCTAAACCACTTCAGAGTACAATCATCGAAGAGTGGATCACTTATTAAAAGATGGAGAAGGTGTTAGTCAGCATTTACTAAAATCCATCCCATCCTGCAGGTTACGGAGGAGTTCAGAAATTGTATCGTGCTTCCAAACCTCGACTGAAAAGTGTTCGTTTACCTGAAGTGCAACGATGGTTACAAGAACAAGCCACGTACACCTTACACAAACCCATTCGACAAAAATTTTCCAAAAGTCCCACCCGAGTGGAGGGTGTCGATCATCAATGGCAAGCCGATTTAGCCGATGTCTCTCTTTGGCCACCTACAATCGTGGTTACAAATATTTGTTTTGTGTCATCAACGTCTTTTCTAAATTTGCCTGGGTCGTGCCATTGACTTCCAAACCGAGCAATGAGTTAGTGCGAGCCCTCAAACTGGTGTTGAAACAATGCGGACGTCACCCTCTTCGATGGTAACCGACAAATGCACCGAATTTATGAACCAAGCTTTCCAAAAAGAATTGAAGAAATATGACATTCCTTTTATCACCACCGAGAATCCCGAAACCAAAGCCAGCATCGTGGAACGTTTCCCACGTACCTTGAAAGAACGCATGTAGAAATATTTTACGCATCAACACACTCTCAACTACATCGATGTCTTGACACACCTAGACCAAGCGTACAACCAATCTTACCATCGGAGTATCGGATGTGCCCCCCAAAGACTGACTCCCGACAACGAAGTGACCGTCTTCGAGAGTCTGTTTGGTACGTCCCCAACGGTGACTGTCCCCAAGAAAGGTGGAGTGTTGACGGTAGGAAATTGGGTGCGCATTGGCAAAACCAAGCGCACTTTCGACAAAGGTTACTTGCCCAACTGGACCATTGAAATCGTTCGTGCCACTGGACAAGTGCGTGGTCGTCATCTTATTATCTATAAATTGGAAGACATGAACGGAGAAGTGTTAAAAGGAACGTTCAACTTGCCCGAGTTACAACGAGTGACCAAAAAAGAAGACTACGTGTACGAAATCCAAAGCATTCTAGATCGAAGAACCCGAAACGTGGGAAAACGACGTGTCAAAGAAGGCAAAGTACGTTGGAAAGCATATCCGCTGAGTTTTGACTCTTGGATCGACGCTTCGCAAATCATCGACTATAAAAAGAAGTGACCATCATGCCCTTCAACACAGCCTCAGCTACCGCAGTAACCACTGCTTCCCACAGTTCTTCTCTGCAAGATCTACAAAAGCAACCCTTGTGGGTGTGGTATGGAGAATGTGTGCCTAAAACGCAAATCGTCTTTTTCTGTCAAATCTTTGTGGTGTATTGTGTCATCGGTGCTGCCATTGCCAATTTCAGTTTGCAAGAAGGAGGCAAACATTTGTGGACCATTTTACTCAGCAGTTGCATCAGTTACCTTCTCTCCAATCCGTCTCTGAAATATTCCTCTAACGGGAACAACAACGGAAGTCCGTTAGTCCCCCTTCCAACAGTCACCCTAACCATCCTCATTTAGACACTCCTCTGACTTCCAGCGACTCTTCGGACACTAGAACTGTGGAATTATGAACAACCAATTTTACTTAACGTTACCCAGTGACAGTTCCATGGAGGTGTTTTCTAATAACACCTTATGCTGTTACACGGACAAATTACCTCACACCATCCAATTGGATCACGAAGCCCATTGGGAAGTGGCTTTAGTGGAAATGATTCACCCTACACAAATCAAAAACATTGTCGAAAATCAAAACATTTTTACGGTAGAAGTTCATGACGAGCAAATTCAACAACACTTGGATGAACGCGCCAGTGTAGGTGACTCTATGAAATCGCAAGACTCCAAAACTAAACGGACCACTTATCGGTTGAAAATTCCCCCAGGCTATTATTTTAGTGGTCAACATTTGGTGAACGCCATTGCTGACAGGTTCAATGCCATGTTTGGTAAAGTCTTGGAGAAAGCCAGAAAACGTGTCACGATTGAATACCACAAACTATCTCGTCGCCTACCAATCAAATTTTCAGAAGACAAAGTATTGGCCATTACATTTTGTCCTGAATTGTATGACATTTTGGGTGGAGATCCCAAGTTGATTAAGATTACAAACGAAAAACCAGCCGTAACCGGTAACCCGGATTTTGCGAAATATTTTCGATTCCCTGTAGAAATGAACCAAAGACTGAATTTGATCTGTGTGTACTCCGATGTGGCCTGAGTACAATGTGGTGGGACACACCTCCGTACCGTTACTGCGTGTCATTCCTTTCAAAGTGGATTCTGCCACGAACGCTGACGAGGAAGGTGGAAACACCTATCATGTTCACCGGGAATTTGTACATCCTCACTATTTACCCTTCAGTAAGTCGTATTTCGACACTGTCAACATTACTATAAAAGGAGATCTGGGACAAAATATTCCATTCACCAAAGGGAAAGTCACAGTGAAACTCCATTTTCGAAAACGATTACTCTAACCATTTGTCAGTCATGTATCCTGTGTACCAAGGAGTCGCTCGACAGCAAGGACATGGTTTAGGAGATATGCTAAAATCAGCCTTTCGTTCGGTGGCCCCCGTTTTGAAACCGATGGTGGCACGGGGATTGCACGCTTTGAAAGATGCCGCGTTAACGCAAGGTAAAGAATTTCCCCAAAATGTCATTGACAAACTAAACCCCAAAGAAGCTTTCTTGAGAGCAGGTATAAATGTCTTGCTTCAAACAGGCAAAGACATTTTGGGCCGACGATAAACTCCTATAAATTCTCTTGGCGATGCCGAGTCAGGCATTCCTGCTTCCCTAACACCACAGCAAGGACAAGGCAGAAAAAGACGACGAAAACACCCCTTCAGAGGACTTCACACCCCTAGAGCTAGAAAGACAAAGAAAAGAAAAACCATCCGAGAGTTAGACGTTTTTGATTCTTAAAGAAAAAACAGAAAAGGATGCACCGAGAGTCTTGCGCTTGTTCCAAGTCGGAACTGGATCTGTTTGCCATGCCACCCGCCATGATGACGATACAAGAATCCCAATGGGTCGAATTTCAGCCCGTCTTCTCTTTGACGCATTCAGCTCCCATTGAATTCGAAAATCAAAGGACAACCCGAAGATTACATCGATCTGAATAGCAGTTACTTGTACCTGAAACTGAAAGTGATCAAAACGGACAACACCAATCTGGATGCCGATGCCAGAGTAGCTCCCGTCAACAATTCTATGCATTCCTTGTTCGGCGAAGTGGATTTGTACTTGATTAACAAACTGGTCAGCAGTAGCATGAATACTTACCCTTACCTAGCGTACCTAGAAAATCTCTTGACGTACGGAAAAGAGGCAAAGAACACTCATCTGGATGCTTGCGTGGTATGGAAACCTGATATAGCAGGTGAGGACACGTTTAACGACGCAGCCCTGACAGTAGATGACAATCCTCACAATGTGGGTTTTAACGACCGTCGAAAGAAAATCCTGCAAGGTCGTAGTTTAGAACTGATGGATCGCTTGCATTTGGACATGTGTTTGCAAGACAGGTATTTGCTCAACGGAATGGATATTCGCCTGAGACTAAATCTCAACAGTGTCGCTTTCCATTTGATGGCTCATGCCAACGAGTACAAAACCATCATCCAAGAAGCCAGACTTTACGTGCACCGCGTAGACGTGTTACCTAAAGCGGGAAACGACATCAGTCACACATTGAGCAGAACGACCGCCAAGTATCCGATACGACGCGTAGAAGTGAAAACGTTCACCATTGCTGCTGGACTCCGATCCAAGATCGAAGATCATCTGTTCCAAGGACAGTTACCCAAACGTTTAATCGTTGGCATCGTCGGTAATGCAGCCATCAACGGAGCCCACGATCAAAATCCTTTCCAGTTTAAGCTCTACAGAGTGTCCAAGATCGAAGTCAGTCGCGATGGCAAGACCTTGTGTACCAGACCCTTCGAACCTAACTTTGCTCAGAAGAATTACTTGAGATCGTACTTGTCCCTGTACGAAGCTACCGGACAACTAAAAACCAACACCAGTCACGGTATTTGGTACGAAGATTATGTAGGAGGTTACACTTTGTGGACCTTTGATTTCACTCCAGACAAAGGCAGCGACGAGGGACATTTACACCCTATACAATCCGGTCAACTGCGTGTGGAACATCCGTTTGCAGAAGCTCTCGCCGAGACGGTCAACGTCATCTTGTATGCCGAATTCGATAATACCATAGAAACCAACAGTTTGAGAGACGTCATTCTAGACTATTAGAAACTATGGAAGACACTTATCCCTCTTTGAACGAGAGAGAATCTTTGGAAATGGAATTGGAGGATAGCGTGAAAAAAGAACCCCAAGACAAAGACGAAGAGGACATAGTGGTCACGTCCAGATGGCCAGAACAAGAACAACATTTAGTGCCCTGTTTTGCCAAACACCTGGGGTATAAAATTACGGAATTGAGCAAGAAAGATTGCAATGGATGTCAAAATGACCATCCCAGTCAAATTCAACACGATAAATGTCTGATGATGAGTCAAGAAGAAAAATTGGACGAGTATCTAGACGACGCTTGGAGTCTCATCTCGGAAGAAGCAGTGTTGCATGAGTGGTATAAAGGCTTGCGTGATCATTCCTGCCCTCCATTGACTGCTCTGGAGATCTATCGCATCGAAGTTCTCTTAACCCAAAGTACAGAGACGAGGCGAAGAAACGGCTACTTGACAGAGCTTTTCAAACAAAAATCAGAATTGAATTGATGACTTATCATTACCTGTGAAAAAAAAAAAAAACAACAAAAAAATGATGGATACCTGGGAACTGTATCACCTTTTGAATAACAGTTCGTGCACTGCTTCTTGGAATCCTGTCGTGTGCGCTAAAGATGAACTACCTCATCGCAAACCTCAAGACCATTAAGCTTATGTCATCAACACGGACGACAGACATCTCCCAGGAACTCACTGGGTCGCCGTCTACTTCCCTCGAGAGGACTGTGTGGAGTATTTTTATTCGTATGGATTACCTCCTTTGGAAGACGACATCATCGACTTTATGAGAAGGAATGCCCAGACCACACGATAAAATAATGTGAAATTACAAGGCACAGATTCCATGGTGTGTGAACAATATTGTGTGTATTTTCTTCATCAACGCAGTCTTGGATATCCTTTAGAACATCTAATGACTTATTTTGATAGTAACTCTTCTAGAAACGATGAGAAAGTAGATCTATGGTTTTGTGACCATTATGGCTATCTTTTGTCTTTAGCTAGGAAAAATAGTGTACATCAATGGCCTTGTGACTTCCATCAGTGGAAATCTCACATGATTTCAAAACGTTGTCAACCTTGTCCAAAATCGTTTGTTTGATGTTATTGTTAATTGTTAGTGGTTAATTGTTTGTTGAATAAAAATGTGTTTTGAAAACATGTATGTCGTTTGTTTTCAAAAAAGACTGTGAATATATGCTCTTTGACTTCTCTCTATTCCTCACCATGACATTAGTTATCATAACGTTTCGACCCAACAAAAACCCTAGTAAGGATGTTTTCTATCGCGTCCGCGTTTGAACCATATAAAGCGGGTCGATCTCCAGTCTGGCCACCCACTGCTGACTCGTCAACCTATGAACGTGCCTTCCAGACTAGCCAAGCTGAACGAAGCTTACGTGAATTTACATCGTGTCAGGCTAAACCTGATACCGAAGCCTGAAAAGATAGAGAATGTCAGGATGTTAGCCATAGCCCAAGACCTGATAGAAGAGGTCTTCAGAGAAGAAATCAAGAAAGAACAAGAAGAATGGACAGAGAAGTACAGACTTCAGAAGCAGAGAGAACAGCAACAACAACAGCAGCAGCAAGAACCAGACAGAGGTTTTGTCGACTGTCGAGTAGACACCAATGAGTTCTCCTCTTTCCGCAGACGCAGACCGTATCGTATAGGAAAGCCTGCCGCGCGACGGGGACGCAATCTTAGACAGTAAAGGAAAATTGCCATCACTCGCCATCAACAAAAACAGCCCTTTTCAGGGCTACCCCAATACTCTCAAAAATACATACTAATTCAAATTGCCAAAAATAATTGTGTGCTTATATGTTGAAAAAAAATAGAAGTGTATATATAAGCACTTCGTTTCTTTTGTCAGTAAAAAAAACTCCACACATCGTTTCTCTGTCTTGTCGAATCGTGCATGTCTGTGTATGTAAGTAAAAAAGTCAACGTGAGTGTTTCTTTTAGGTCCGCGCGTTTGATGTGATGGTAAGTTTTGGTGTCAGGGGATGTTTACCTTCACGTCCGTGCTTCAAGTATATAAAACGAAGCGATCGTCAGTCTGACCACCTACGTTGACTCGTCAACATTGAAAATGAGTAGCAGAATTGCCAAGCTTTTAGAACTCCAAATGCACCTGGAATATGCCAGGCACCTTTTAGATGAACTGGCTATGGAGGCAATACAGGAGGAAGCCAAAATAAAAGAGGAGGAAGAGAAGAGGAAAAAGAAGAAAGAGAAGGAGGAAAGGATCCTGCCTTACCTCATGCTAAGTCCTGTGTGTAATGTGAAACCTGAGGTGAGGACGCCTCCACAACCAGTACCAGCACGACAACCAGCACCACAGCCACTACCAGCACCACAACCTCTACTAGTACCACAGCCACTAAAGCACCACAACTTCATCATCCGCGAGTGTGGTATAGGAGAAGGAGGGACGTCTTCACTATCGCAGAGACGGAAGATTGGGATAGTGAAGCAATTCAAACTCCCTCTGCACTCCCAAGAACAACACTGAATTGGGAGCAAGATTGGAGTAGGAGATGCGTGTGTGGTGCCCGCCCTGGAAAGTGGCAGCATTAACCAGGTGTAATTGGAGTTCAAGGAAAAAAACAGCCCTTCTCAGGGCTAACCAGATCTCTAGAAAAGAGAGACTATTCAATTTGCAATTTGTGTGAATGTAGAGTAGTGTGACTATAAACTCTCACTCGTTTACTGATGTGTGTATGTGTGTGTATGTGTTTTGCGTTCGCGTTCGATTGTGTGGATAGTAAGTATGGTGTGTTTTTTCTTCTCTTCCCGTTTGTGTGGATAGTAGAGAGTGTGTGTGTGTGTGTGTGTGTGTGTGTGTGTGTGTGTGTGTGTGTGTGTGTGTCTGTGTCTGTGTGTGTGTGTGTGTTTTATGCGTTCTCGTTCGATTGTGTGGATAGTATATGGTGTGTTTTATGCATTCGCGTGCGTTTGTTTGGATAGTAGGTACGGTGTGTTTGATGCATTCGCTATCATTTGTGTGGATAGTAGATGTGGTGTGTCTTTATTTCTCTTCCCGTTTGTGTGGATAGTATAATTGGTGTGTTTTATGCATTCGCGTCCGTTTGTGTGGTTAGTATATAATATGTGAACTGAGTTTAAGGGGTGTTTTCCTTCATGTCCGTGCTCCACGGATACAAAGCAGAGCGCTCTTCAGTCTGGCTACCCGCGCTGACTATTCAACACCTTCAAGAAAAAAATGAATTTGTTTAAGGAATTAAGACATAGTTGGTTCTGGATGATTGATGAAGCCTACGTTGTGGAAAGGCTTGAAAAAGAATGGAGCTATCCAGTCACGAAAGACTTTGTGACCAGTCAAGTCACTAGCCTCAAAGTAGCCAGGGATCTGGTGGCAGGTATGATAGAGGAGGAGGTGGAGAAATTAAGAGGATTCATCCAGCCTAAGTATGTGAGAGTGGAAACATTGAAGGAAGCCCTTGATAATGTCATCCAAGTGAGGAGCTTCTTGCAAGATATATTTAATCGGACAGAGTGGTCTTTGTCCAGTGGGGCTTACAACAATTAAGGAAAGCCGAAGACAAAATGAAAAACGTGTTGGAAGAAGAGGTAAAGAAAATCAAAGACACCTGGACAAAAAAGAGAAAGGAGAAGGAAAACAGAAAGAGAAAAGAAGAGTTTGAAAGACTGAACAACAACTGGGAGAAGGTGCAGGAAAAATTTAGAGCTATGGGACATCCTGACTGGATTTCAGAGGATGAAACAAAGAAGATGAAACGAATTATTGAAAATGTGAGAACATGGTGGAAGAAGTGGAGATAATAGAAGAAGAACCCAAATGCCCTTTTCAGGGCCATTTTCGTATGCCTCGAAAAGATTTGTTCTTTCGTGCCTAAAACTTTTTTATTTGATTGTAGAATTTATATTTAACTGCTCAAAACATTATTCTCTTACCTAAAAGTTTTTTAGTCGGTTGTATGACTTGCGTTTGATAGATTGATGTTCATCAATCTATCCAAACGTACGCGAATGTATAAAACACACTATACTATCCACAAAATCGAACGCGAATGCATAAAACTTTTTATAGGAATGGAACAGGCGGGATGACGTCACGTTACTTGCCACATTGTTGCAAGTGTCCAGTACCGAGACGTCACCCTACCTGTTGCATTCCTATTGTCGTTATACAAGATTCCCATTGTCAGTATATCGTCCCAGGGTGTGCCATTTGTCCGTATAAATCTTGTCCGTATATCGTCCCAGGGGGGTCTGTAATGCTAATTTCCATTGTCCGTATATCATCCCCATATACTACTTTCCTTCTTTTTTCATCATGCGCAGTTTATTAAAGAAAAAATATATATCCACAAACTCCGTATATGTAGCGGATGCCGGCTTGCGCATGCATCCTTACTGTAGTGTGTATCGCTTATGTCAAATAACAAAATCGCAAATCAGACGAAAATGGCACCAGACTGCTTGAGGGCAATTGCCATTCACGCATGATAAGTTAAGGTACAAACTGACCAAGATTGTATTGTATCCAGGTTAACTATACGACGGTATCTCGCAAATAAAAATCAATATTTTAGAATACATTCACTGAGAGTTCAAATGATAATCTTTTTGCTAGCATGGGTTACAAAAGTATTATTAAAGCAAGTTATTGTTGTGTTTACTATTTGCCCTGCAAACATCAATCATGATTATACATGGCAAACAAATAGAAGCCCGGGTGATGAATAAACACAGCTGGTGGCGAGCAATAAACTCCTTGCTTAAACTTACCTACAGGATATCAAACACAAAGGTTATTTTATTACAAAGCAAACCAACCCCGAAAACTGACTTTGGTATCTTTTAAGTGTGCCGATATTTTTCTTATGAAGTCGGCAGACATAAGGAAGCCAGATTTGGTTCCATTGGATTCTTTTAAGTGTGCCGATTTCATTTTTTTTATAAAGTCAGCCGACATAGGGAAGCCAGCATTGCTTCCTCTTTACCTGTATTAACGGGAGTTTTCAAAATAAATTGAAACAATGGAACAGTTTTGAAAGCGACACGATCTAGTGCGTCGTGCACGCATATCGATATAAGGCTGAACAGTAAATTAGTTTTCAGTAGTTTCATCTAAATGTTCCCTATCCATAGTTATTAGTGTTTTATTTTCGATAATAAGAAGCATGTACTTTGTCTTGTGAGATAAATGTACGTCATTTCCGGTTGGCGTCCTCTATAGGTGGGAAATCATAGCTAAGGGGAAGTAACAGCGTTGTATAATTCTATTTTGTGTAATTAAATGATTATTTCTTCTTTATACTTGATAATTATTTTTTTGTTTTTGTTGTTCTTTTTGTGCCAGTATAACTACTTTTAATCATGTAATGCAAATCTGATGTAAAAAGAAAAATGTTGGAATATGCCCGGTGACCTTTAACAAAGCTTAACAAGGGACTTTGACTTTGTCTAGGTGCATTTGAAAGTTCCCAAGAAATGAAACATCTCTTTATATCAGACGAACGAACGCTGCGGTATGATAAAAGTCCATCTTCTTATCCATTTAATTCCGCATGTGATGTAGTCGTTTGGCCCGATTACCAATCTTTATATACTCAACAACCAAATGTATTTCCACCACATTCATCCTCTCTTCAAAGCAGCAAATATCAATTATTATTATCATAATTATATTTTTCCAAAATCGCCATCGTGTTTATCAAAACCACTCAAATTATGTTTGGTTTTGAATAATCAATGTTCATTAGTGATGGAAATACTTAGAAGTGTAATGCCGATGTTTTTCACATGTATTTAATAGTGATAGAAATACTTAGATGTGTGAATGCCGATAGAATTTTTTCCTGTATGCATTAGTGATAGAAATATTTCGATGATTGAATGCCGATGGTTTTACCTATATTAGTTAGTGATAGAAATACTGAGATGTGCAGTGCTTACTTGTATTCATTAGTGATAGAAATACTTAGGTATGTGAATGCCGATGGTTTTTACCTATACCAATTAGTGATTGAAATACTTAGATGTGTGAATACCCATGATTTTACATGTATTCATTAGTGATAGAAATACTTAAGTGTGTGAATGCGATGGTTTTAATCTATATCCATTAGTAATAGAAATGCTTAAATTTGTAATTCTGATGTTTTTGTTACCCGTTTTCTTTAGTTATTGAAATACTTAGATGTGTGAATGCATATGGTGTTTACCTGTATGCATTAGTAATGGAAATACTTTGCAATCTTTTCAAACATGTAACTAATAAGCGATAATACATATTCTTATTTTCCATTTATTGACACTCATAAGATTTTATCGTTTAATATAACATCAGCATAGAACAGCGATATCACTCAATCACATTTGAATCACACAATAATTATTACAAACTAGCCATATCAGCATTACATGGATAATAATAACAGAAAGAAAAACAGTAATACTATCACCGATAACAACAACAAGAACATCAATAATAATAATAATAATAATAATAATAATAATAATAATAATAATAATAATAATAATAATAATAATAATAAATTAATAATAATAATAATAATAATAATAATAATAATAATAATAATAATAATAATAATAATAATAATAATAATAATAATAATATAAGGTAGATAGATCAACTCCAGTGGTCCTCCATAGAATATACCAACGGTTTTCACTACACGTTCATCATCCCACCGGTATTATCCACCACTCCCCTGAGAGATCCTAGGGTCATATTTCAAATCCGTTACACACATGATGCATCCCTCAGCTATGGCTGCGTATTTAAGATTTAGTTCCAAAAAGCTAAAAAATGCAAATTCTAATTTCACATTTGTACATTTTTTATCACTGACCACCTTCCAGGAATCCCTTGAACTAGAATCAAGGATCACATCCTTTTCGCAGATCTCTAACTCAAGGACAATATCACTTTAAAGTTTTCTGAAATTCTTCCCGACCTGTTTAGGATTTGTTGTAAGGGATAGACAGATGAATGGAAGAAAGAGGGGGTTTTGAAGCTAAAAGTGAGAAGCGAAACGTTTGCGTAATAATTTTATTCTTCAATTACATCCTTCGTTGTAGATATTTTCTTTGAGATCAACAAATGGGACGTGGAAGAGGAATTTTCGTATTAATGTTGGTAAAAGTATAAGTTAAACACCTCAAATGAAACGAAAATCAAAAACAGCTCTTTGACTTTATTTGATAGTGAGTTTTTGAGTTTTTATTCAATTTGATGTAGCCCTGATTATGATCACGCAAACATAAAAATACAATTCCTTTATGTCCGTTCTACTGGGACTTGTTTTAGGAAAATTTACTTTCGTTATGTATCATGTATTTGGAGTTATCGTTAAATCTTCTTGGTATTCCGTTTTTACTGATATATATTTAATACCCATCGATATCGAGGGTGCATGTACAGATTGCAGGACATGTGTGCATCATGCACGAAACACATAATAATGATTGCAATACAATATCATTTTTTCTGGATGACGCATTCTGCACCATTGTGATTTAGTTGAAACCATTCAAACGAATATACAAACAAAATCACCCTCGCATGAAACCGTAAACCCTGAAAGTTACAACCGAAAATCTCATCCCTTGCCTTGGATGTTTTACGTTAACTTTTGAATGGGGGAAAATCTACCAATCGAACTGTTAGCTCGTTTATGTTTCATACATATGTTCTCATTAACCTGAATTTATATTTCTCTCAAACATAACAGATCCGAAGAGATTTTCGACAAACAATCATTGTCCAAAGCGGAATAAAGAGAGCGGCAAATCAGCTGATAACTATAAGGACCCCAAAAGATCCAAGTTCATAATTTAAAAAAAAAAAATAATCAGATATTGGAAATAAATATTTTCTTTGCATTTTGACAACTAATGCCAGTAATGAATCTTGAATATCTATCTATATATATCTAT